>JAEIFU010002880.1:0-36235 GCA_018904235.1 Lordiphosa stackelbergi
GCCTACTGAACTTGTTTGGAAAGGCGTGGAGGTTAAGGCCTATGACTGAAAGCAATGAGTCCTAGGTTCAAGTCCCAGTTTTGGGACATGCATTTTTTTTTTTTTAAATTAGAATTTTAAAAAATTACTTTAGCTCCCCGTACTGTAGTTTATGCTATTGAATGATGATTATTGTAATGTTTCCAAGTTGATGCACCATAAGAAATCATCTCCGTCCCCATAAATTATCTTAAGGACGAGCATGACAGAGCTGAGTCGATTGACTTTGTTCTGTCCGATCTGATATCCTATACTCATAAGATCTACGACTGGGAGGTAGCTACTGGGGTTGAATTCGCCTCGGAAGATCTAACAAAAAGGTTTTTTCTTTCGGTATAAAATAGCATTTACATCCGGTCCCCTTTACGAGCTACTGGCACCAGCTTTTGGAGTAACAAGTCATGAAAAAAGCTTCTCAATCTTTGCCGTTCGGATTTGGAGGTTAAACTAGAGGTCTGTTTGTCTTGTGCAAAAAAATTATAAGCGCACACCAAGAGATTGCGAGAAGCTGACTTTGCCCTTTTGGGGCTGTAGAGCCAATTTTACTTTTTACTGACTAGCCCAAGCTCGAAACCGAAACTTCAGGCGATGAACCGAAGAGTCATTTTGAAACGAGAGGTTGATAGTCCTGGGAGGGAGATAATGCAGGCCACACTATGAAATGAAAAGAAGAAACAATACATATTTTCCTTTAACTTAGCTTAATAATTAACTGTAGTACACGGGAGCTAATGCCATTGTTTTAAAATTCTAGATTACAAAAAAAAAAAAAAATCTCAAGTTTCCCCTGGACTTGAACCTAGGGACTTCATTGCCTTCTCAGTCATAGGCCTTAACCTCTACCCATACCCGACAAGTTCAGTAGGGCAGCTAAAAAGTGCTTTATATGACGTCATTGAATCCGGCTATGCCTTTTTCATAGAATGACCAAAATATTCAAAAAATAATCTTGTAAAAGTAATGGATTACTCTTTGATTACTTTTCGACTATTTGCGATTATTTTTTGCAATCCCAAACAATCCTTGATTATTTTCTCGATTATTGAAAGTAATCAATTAGTAATCGATGAAAACTAAAAAATAGTCGTAATGTAATCATTACTTTCCTTAAAAAAAATAATCCAAATATGTAAAGATTACGATTAGTAATCACTATTTAACAGCTATGCCTATATCTATATATAATGTAATGGAGTTAAGTTGGTTTGTTCTAACGGTTTGTTTATTATGGTCTGGGTACAACTAATGTACTTGTACGTAACGCTTGTCCAAATTTGTAACATTAGTATAAAGTCAAAACTAAAAAAGTTTAAAAATTGGTTTTTTTTTTGGGTACTAGAAATTTTGAGTATGAAGATGAAATTATTTTTCTTTTGCAACAACTGAGATGTTTTGTAGGCCAATTATGAACAATCACATTGTTACTTCCCAAGGCTGTAAACCATTTTTTTTTCTAACTCAAACGCTGATCTTGACAAAAATCGCCATATAAAAACCAGAGGTAGAAAGTCGGTCAAGCTCCGACTATATTCTATAACTGAACATTTTTTAATTGCTCACTCTCTAATTTTTTTTTTTATTATAAGCTAGAGAACTGCTCATCCGATCTTTACATTTTTCGAGTAAAACAGATAGTTATTTTAACTTACTCTCCTGTAGCTGCAAATCATCTATCACAAAACTGTGGAAGATTGACGTTTTTTACTCCTTCAGGGGCGGGAGGGGCGTGGCAAAAATTGAAAAATAAACTTGATCGCCGCAAGTATAAAAGAAGCCCCATACATGTCAAACCTTATATTTTCATCTCTGAGATATATTTGTTCTATACGGACGGACGGACATACGTGACTGACATGAACGGACGAACGGACAGTTACGATGGCTGTTGATGCTGATCGAAGAATTTATATACTCATGAGGTCAAAAATATTTTTTTTGTTACAGACAAATATGCTCATTTACGGTAGTAAAACATTTTGGCTCTCTGAGCTGTATTTACAAATTTGTTCTTCGTACAATATAGTTACAATAGTATTTCGGTTTTTTTGCTGTCTACTTACCCTATTTCAAGCTAATTTTACATTTGTTCCTGTGACTTATCTATTAGATAACGAGTTACTGTGCATTTACGGTTTGTGATTTGAGCTTTTTTAGAATTTTTACAGATTAGTCTTGTTATGAGTATGCGTTTCTTATTAAATTTCCTGCAGCAAGCTTAGGGTGGAATCTTTTCCATGCCACTTTCTCTTTGTGCTTTCCTTCGTTCTGTAGTTTTTTCCAAGGTGGTTTTGGGTGAGCAGTCATCTTTCTGTAGCAGACACTGGTCTGCTTAATTATGACATCTTAGCTCCACGGCGTTTTCCTCTAAATCTTGTCCTCGTAACATACCAGTGATGCGTCTTAGGATTTTTGGCCTACAGAATCCTTATGCAATCTAGGTGATTTCTTGCTCTAATGCCGCTGCACACTCTGTTCCATACACTCCAACTAGTACGGGTGTATTGATTTGACCAGACCTCCCTATGCGATTTGAAGGTGAGCCTTCCAATCAAGCTAACCCTAGGTATCGGTAACCTGCAAGTGGTCCAATAGCCTCCATGGAGAAAACTCCTGGGCAATGTCTTTCTCAGAGGGGTTTAATTTTTTCATCTTTGACACCAATTCCTGATTTTCTGGACTGCAAAAGGAGGTCCTCCCAGCCTGGAAGCGCTTGGTGGTAGCATCTGAGGTGATTTTATTTTGTACAGCAGGCCATCTTGCCAGACTCTGTGGAATGCCTGTTTCAAATCAAGGAACACGCTACTGTATGCTCCTTTGATTCAAATCATTCTAGTATGAAGCTTACAACTCTATTGAGCTGCTTCGGGGTTCCATTACTCCTTCGAAAACCAAACTGGAAGGGTGGGATTGCTTTTTTAATCCTATCATCCTGCAATATTCTGCGCAACATGCACCTTTCAAAAGTTTTGGACAATGAGGGAAGCAAGCTTATCGGTCTGTAAGAGTCTGGACTAGTTTGTAAATATGATGATCTGGGCTCTTTTCCAAGACTCTGGAAAAATGACCAATTCTCAGTATGGCGTTATCAACAGCACCATAAAAAGCAGTGCCAATCATGGTTTAATTTACTTTAGAAAAAGTTGGTTTGGTCCAATGGGGGAATATCGACCCTCATTTTGTCGAGCAATGCTATGAGATATGAAATCGTAAATCCGATTCTGAAGCATAAAAAGAAAACGTCGCTTGTCAGACCAAACCCAGGCAGGGTTTTCATACTACCATAGCATCCCTTCAGAATTTTATTGTCTCGAAGCGATCAACTTATTTGAGTTCAAAAATGTGTCACAGTGGAATTGAAATCGCCCTAAAATTTGAAAACAACTTCTATATTTCAGACATTTTTTTCTAAATTTTAGTAAATTCGCACTTAAAAGGAGTTTTCAGAAAAAACGTTCTTTTCCTACCTGAATTTTCATAAATAAAAAAATTATAATTTTTTTGGTTGTGATTTTACTTTTCTCTCAATAGTATAGAAACAGGTGTGACAAAAATGTTCAATTGGCGTGCAGTAATCGGTAAAGGTTTTAAGTAGTTCGCCATTATTTCTAGTCTCTTTGAGAAGTGCGCTTTTATTTCCAGTCTCTCAGTTTTCTTACCCATGTATATGGGGAGTATGTAAATTCTAAATTTTGATTTAAATATGTTTTCTCTGATTCAGCCAGAACGAGTTCAAAATTGAAAACCCGTTTCAAGCTGGCGTTGCATCAGCTGTTTAATACCGCAGACCTTAGTTCAGCTCAAAAGATTCTCTGTTAATCATATTATTCTACTGAAGTGCATATTACTAAGCTTAATGATTTGTCTATTTTTTTAAAAACCACAAAATAAAATTCCCAAAAGATGTGCAAATAGATGTCTGGCTTTCTCAAGTACTTAGCTTTAAATGATATCATAAATGGCATAACTTTAAAAAAATGCAAATCAGCAAGCTTCAAGTGAGAACAACACAAGCTTTTGTAAAGTTGTTTCCGCCTAACGAATGCGTAAAAGTTAATTTTAGACAAATAGTCATTAAACAATTAAATTGAGCAGTGACTGTCAAACTGTGCCGAAGAGCATGCTCCAACTGACAGGGAATGAGAGTTAATTAAGTTGTGCTAGGTGGTTGCTGGTGGGTTCAAGGAACTGAACTTGGCCAAAAACACAAAAAAGCCGAAATGGCTCAAAGTAAAAGTCGACATCAACACCAACAGCGTGGCAGCCAGGCAAAATAAATGAAATCACATTGGAAAAGTCATAATTCTTATGGCCAGAAACCGCAGGGAATCATTAAAATTGTGTGTAGCGCTCTTGTCAAACATAAGGGCTGGAGCGGGGGACGACGAACAAGGGTGGGGAACGGCAGCCCGTGTTCGATCAGCACGCGATTTGTAAGAACAAGATATGAACGACATGTACATTGGATTCAAGCCACAAGCAAGCAGCCAGTTGCCACAGTTATGAATCATTGTTCATAAAAAAAGCGGAATAAATATACAACAAACAGGCCACCAATGGAACGGAATGAAATGACTTTTGAATTGGTTTTCTAGATTATTGACTCTTGATTATCATCATCATAAGGGGACTTGTTAGCCCCAAACCCAAGTGGCCGGCGGCGCCCAGAAAGTGTCTTGTTTTGTTGTTTATGGCACTTCTCGCCAGCTGTGGCTCCGGGCTGGGCCCCAAAAACTGTGCCATTTCTAGCCTGCTTGTGTTACGCGACACAGGTAGCACTCCAGCCCATTAAAACCCCATAAAAGTGTCGGAAATTAAGTATTCCGTACACACACAATCGTTTAGTGAGCTTTGCCAGTGAATTTCTATATGATCAGCGAGCTGAGTTTTATTTGAGGCTTGGACGGGAGGGGCGTGAACGTGCTGACAATGTAGCACAGTTCCGTCAATCAAGCTGATCCAACGGTCAGCTTAAGCTGTACATATATGCAATTTCGATTACGTAACATGAAATTTGTCTGAACATTTCGGCACATTGAACTCTCTGACAACAAGCACGCAAAACTATTTAATTGCTCAATTTCTACTCTTTTATTTTTATAGCTGCAAGCATTTCCAAAAAGCCTCTCAATTATTTGCTGTTTTTTTATTTTAATTTTGTTTTGTCATTATTAAAAAGCCATTATTATACGCGTATCTGATTAGAGAAATTGAGGCTTTTGCAAATCTTTTGATTTGCTGTCTAAGCCAATCGACAATTGTGGATACAGAATGACGCATCGATTTCTAATTAAAGTATGGACCGGAAATATGTTGCAAGGATTTGCTGCTTTAATAAATTGCAATTTCGATATTGTTAAATGCACATGTGGAAAATCTAGAGATGGGTGAACGAGAAACATATAAAGAAGTCGGCTATGTATGGATCGTCAAACACCTTAAGCCAACGTTTAATGAACTTCAGCAGAGCTGTGCTTGGTAAAGCAAAGCTTCTGAGCAAAAAATATCCTCAGATCCTGAACTAAGCTCTTTGATCAATAAAGTATGTATTCAAAGCAAGTTTTGTGGCCCACAAATCAATCCAATTTTTGAGTTCTTAACATTTGATCGTCCCCTGATCCTCAGACTTATTCGGCTTTGGAGTTAATTTTGACTTTCATACCAATTGATGATGATGCTCTCCATAAGCTTTTTGCAGCATTCTTTGTCCTCAGCTGCAGTTTTTTTGTTTTTCAAATAAAAGCAAAAAAGTAAGCGACACATACTAAAAAAGGAATAGAATCTGTCATTTATTCATAGCCCGATTGAAAAAATTCGGTTTTAAGGTCGCGCTAGCTCAATTTTTCTCATAAGGACAGAATTTTGCATGTTTTTTACACACTGTTCCCATTAAAAATGGGAAAAATTGGATCATGAAGTTGTGCAAGTGTATGTAACAGCCAGAAGGACCCCATAAAGTATATATTATATATTCTTGATCAGCATCAATAGCCGAGTTGATTTAGCCATGTCCGTCTGTCTGTGGATCTCACAGACTATAAGAGGTAGAACCATACATTTTTGCATGTATGTAGGTGTATACCGTACCCAGATCAAGTTTGCTCCAGATTTGGCAAATACCTCCTGCTTCTTCTCAAATTCAATTTTTAAGCTTGAACCCAGTGACTTAATATATATTCAGTTAGCCCCAATATCTGTCTATTCTGTATACCACAATAAGATCCGAGCAAAAACACCGAAGATATGCTAGTGCGCCTTCCCATTTACTCAAATAAATTTTTAATAAAATTTTTTTATACATTACTTGGAACAGGGAATTTTGCTGTCGTTGCACTCGACCGCAACACTTTTACTTGCTTATAAAAGTACTTTTAGATTGCATTTACTTTTGTTTTTACAAATCCTTCATAGAATTGTCGAAGCTGCAAAAACCTGTAGCATGCGTTCACATCAACCACGCTGCTTCAAAAAGAGATGGCATCCGCTACTGCAAAGTAGGGTTGCAAAGTATCGCCAAAAGCTTTCGGAAACGAAAACTGAAATCAGTGCTGGAGCTCGAATTTTGCTACCCAGCAAAAAAATTTCCTAAGAAATCAAAATCTCACAGCCTCGACTTTAACACATTATTGGGAAGCTGAAGACGATGAAAAAGAACTTTGTGATTGCAATTAACTGTAAAGTTTTCGCTTCCATTACAACACAAAGTTTACCAAAGAATAGGGATGGGAAAAAATGCACGTGGGTCTTAAAGAATTTACGGCTTTTGAAAAAAAAAACCGACAAAATTTGTTGGCTGTAATTTTAATTAACTTTATCACTCTCATTATGTTCACAGGAAACACACTTACTTTTTCAATTTTACTTCAGCTTTTTGTGTGTCAAATCAAAACATTTTTACACTAGTTTCTCCTCGAACTATTTTGGGTGTATTTTGGAATGGTGATCTCAAAAAATCGATTTCAAAAATTTTTCATGGCTTCGAATTTTTGTATATTTTTTTTCACTTTTATGGAGGTGCTCTTACACTAATGTCAGATAGAGTCAAGCAAGATAGGAATCGAAAGGTAATTGAATCTGCCAGTGATTGTGTGGAATATTGTTTTTAAATCGGCTTCAGTAGTTTGGAAACAAAAACCAAAGTTATTTTTCTTTTTTCTTGTGTTAAAACAAAATCTTTTATAACAGGCATTAGTAAAACACTTCAAAAAATTTCAAAAGTTAACTTAATTAAATTCTTGTGTGTTCGTCACAACAACAATTTTGGAAAATCAAGAACTATTTTGGTGCGCGATCTCGAAAACAATATTGATTAAAAAGCTGATTCGAAACAAATTATTTTTAATTATTTGTTTTTTGAAGGTGTCAAATTTATTTTTGCACATTCTGTGCAACAAACGCCTGTTATTAAATTATGTTTTATGCCGAAAGTACACTTAAATCCTCTTATCTCTTATGAAAGTCCAACATTTTTTGATGTTTTAGTCCGAAAACGCGTACGAATGAAGCGTTCGTCACGCAGGACTTGCCCATATCATAAACATCGTTGTAATAGTTGTTTAAAATAGCAGCTTTTGTTATATGTTATGCCGGTGGTTTTTTCTTAAGGGCCACAAATTTTGTCATACATGACCGAATGCCCATTAATTAACATTTAGGAAGTCTGTTAAACACTTCTTCCGCTGAGTAACGGGCTCTGTCAGGGCCGACTTTAACATACGGTTTTTTTTCGTGTGGTAGATTGCATCGACTGTTATTCTTGGCGTGAGTTTAATATCAGAAATAAGATTTGCATGGAGATAACATGTTGGAACTTCTTGGCACGATAGGGTTGTAAGTTCTGGAAGTTAAACTAGTTCCCTAACTGATTACACGAGTTGTTACGAAACTGGTGTTACCTTTTATTAAATAGTTGTTGACAAATTTCATATTGCACCTTCGCATATGAATGATAAACAGTCTTAATTTGTTAAACAGTCTTATACGTAAACCCCACCTACTCGACTTCGTTTATTGTGATGTGAGAATAGACGCAACGATCACTGAAGGAAACCCGACGCATCCCACTGTTTGACAGTTGTTTGTCATCTAATCTAGCTTTTCTTTTTCTTTTTTTTCTCTTTCCAATGGAAACAGTATTTTTGCATACGAAATTTCTGGGACACACCCGAAGAAGACAGTGATTCAAATGTGCTTCACTTTTGCGCTAGTCTGTACAATTCACTTTTTCACTGCTGTTTTCTCACTTCACACTATTCGTTCCATCCACAGCGCCAAGGACTTGCCAAGCATCATGTGCTACTCTCTCCGCACTTGTCCAGCTTTTCGCTCTAACCTATCGCAGGATCGTGTCGCACCCTTTCACTTGCTTTTGTTGACCTCTTTGAGCTTTGTAGTCGAGCAGCACCGCTTCGACTTACTCACAATCTCCGGTCAACTTGTCTTCTTCGCGGATACTCTGTTCGGCTCACGCTGCAGTCGGTTTTGGGTTCACTTTTACGACTTCAGTTCCGCGCACTTGAAAATCGCCAACTTTTACGTCTTCAAATGGACCAACGCCTTGAGCAGAGCAGCGCATAATTGATCTTTGCAGTGGCTAAATACAGGGCGTGTTCTTTTATTCATAAAATCACTGACTTATCAGCTGCCCTCGTAACTTTTAGGTGGGTCTATCCATGTGAGCTTCCATATATTCTTCTAATTGGGATGCCCACAACATATGCCCTTTCTCTTTTCCGTCTTATTCTGCTGGTTTTTGCTCTTTGACAGATGAATATCCTTAAATGTGCTAGTATCTACCTTGACCCTTCACTTATCTATCGAATTTTGTAAATTTTGAAAGAATACAAACCAAAGCTGTAATCGTCTGAGCATATTTTCCAAGCAGCTAAATCATTAAGTCTATGTGTGTGTGTGTCTGCTTTTCACTATTGACTGTCAAAGTGGATTCTTTGAAAATGCATTTATATGTATGCCCTATCCATGTCACCATCCCATGCGTTGACATCCCATCACCGGGCAAAAATAGTTCACATTGTGATGAAATAAATATGTGCATGGTTAAAAGTTTTTGCTTCTGGCCAATGATATTTTCTATGAACTGTTGACTGCATAACTCACTTTCTGTGCCGATCCCATGCCGATTGTCTGGCCTTCTGGGCCTCGCGACTGACACTGAAAAATGCAAACAAAAATAAAACAAAAGACTTAAGCAACAAACTGAGTGATTGCAATTGCTTTGCTATGTGTGTGTGTGTTGGTGGTGGTTTGGTTATTTTTAGCCTGGCTAAATAGTTGGCATTGGCCCAAAGGATGCGCACACACCAGAGGAGCCCCAGTCCACCGGCCTTGCCTTGGCAGCATATTATTTTATAGCCGCGCGCATAAATCTTGCAAACGCAGATAAAAAGAACGCTTTATAGAAAAATAAAAATAAATAAAATGCTCCGTGGCTGCGGCCGAGTGTGGCGGCCGGATCGGCAGCCCTCGCATTGATGGAAACAATTTATGGCAAAATTAATGATAGATTATGGCGCTGCCAATTAAAAACCAACAAACAAGCGCACAGTTTATAGATGTGGCAGCCACAAGGCTGGAGCTGAAGCTGATGCTGCCGCTGGATATGGAGTGAATTTGCCCAGAAAGAGTAGGTGTTTAGACGGATTGTGGTCATTGGCATTGATTTGCTTGTAGCCCGCGCAAGTGACAAATTGCCCGAGCGCGAGCAGACATCGAAGTGACATCATAACAAGTGTGCCGTCCGTGCTTCTCTGCGATTCCAGGTAATTATAATACAATAAAAGGAAAGAAGCCTAAAATTACGCATTTGATTAATAACCTGTAGCCGGAGTCAAGTCAGCCACTAAAATCAGTCAAGCGCAATTAGAACAAAGCCAAACAAAGCGAAAAACAACACTCAAGATTCTATGTATTTCCTTTAAGGGGGAAGCGGATTTCTGCAGGTCTGCGTTTTTTGGTGGCTAACAATGAGATCAGCAGCTTAATCAGCGCCACAGTTTGGCAAGCATTGAGCCGTCACGCAGAAGATTACGAATGTTGGGCAAGAATTTTTTATAAAATGGTATCGGGTCTCCATCCTGAGCTTACTCCCCTTCCCAACTGTTCCGCAAATGCTAAAAACCAGCAGTCTGCTAAGATTTCAATAAAACGACGCCAAGGGGTCCTATTTATATGTATTTTGTATAAAAAAGCCGACAAGAAACCTAAACCTGACCGCTCACATACACATTTTGTAATAAAATTAATGACACGTCATTACGTTAATATTGTTGTTACACTGTGAGCAGCGGCAGCGGCGGCGGGTACTCGCATCGGCGCGTCGTGACCGTTAAAACGGTCCGGTTCGGTCCAGAGCTGCAGGGTAAAAAAATTTCTTTATTCTTTTTGGCCAGCACCCGTCATTAGTTCTAAAGCATTTAGCGTTCAAATTGATAAACAACATTTACATGCAAATTGCGGTAATTTAATGATAATATCTTCTGGTCTTCGGGTGACGGGGGAAAGGGGCCTGTTAATGAGCCGCAATTGAATAGGTGGAGAAATTTGTGTAAGCCTGACAAATTCAGCCACGGCCCCTCCACCCACTGCCTGAGGTCTTGCACTTCCTGGTCACACAATTGCACAATTCCAATGCGCATTTACTTATGCAAATTTCACATATTTCTCAGACGTGGCACCAAAATATATTAAAGTATTTTTATGACTTAATAAAACATTTTTATTAAATTCGAGCAGCATGGAGCAAACAAAAAAATGCAAATGGCATGCAACAGCAACTGAAGCAGCAGCAGCAACTGCCCGCCGGCTACCAGAATTTGAAATATCTTTGAATTGCCAACTGCCAATCGTGCATGAAGCTCAAAAGAAGAGTCCAACCGAGCCAAAGCAAACGGCCAAAGCAAAGATAGCAAAAGTAAATGTATAAAACATAGAGTTGGGCACTTTTCTCTCAAGGCAAGCGTATAATTTAAATTTCAAATAAATAATAAAAGTAAAAGATGATGCCATGGCTGAGGCTAGAAAAGAATTGGCGATACCCTGCCCCCAAAATGTGGAATAAGATCGGAAAGGTTTTTATTTTGGGGAGTTAATGGTGCTAGAACAGAAGAGAAGGAGTGCTTGATGCACGGTGTCCCTCGAGGACAAAGTTACAAAGAAGAAGAAAGCTTTGTTCGATCAGTTTTTAATTTTTTAATCGTTTCTATTGCTTCGATACCCTGCTTTTAGGAAGATATATCCCAAGGGGCACTAAGGCGAAGCTAGATATGCAATAGTCATTGAAAAAAATAGCAGCCCATTTCTACAAATTTATAGTATAGATAGATATATAGATATAAAAAAAAATAAGAACGTCGGTCAAGCTCGACTATAATATATTCTGTCATCTGATCAATTTAAGTTGGAAGTGGCAAAGCTCCCAATAAGTGTGTGAAGTGCTACCCATCGCCATTGTGGCCAGTGGTACCAATCGTAATTGATTGTTTTTCTTATAACTCGACTATCCTTCATCCAATCTTCATCATTCCATCTATCAGCAAAACTGTGAGAGTTATGACGCTTTGTCCAAACTGCGGGGCTGGGAGCGGCTGTAAAAATTAAAAATAAGCTTGAGCTGATTGCAAAAATAAGAAGTTTATACCTATACACACCAAACCTCTATATTTTACCATCTCTGAGATCTGTAGATACGGACAGACTGACATGGATATATTGTGTACCTTTAGTACTGAATATAAATATTACAATTTATTTTCTTTTTTTACTTCATCTTTGTTAAGTAAATTTTACAACCAATCATTTTGTTCTGAACCCAGAGCAGGAATCCACTTGTTTCTTTAAAAGCTAAGGAGACCCAACACTACTTGGGCTCTGAAACACCACGAATTATATAATATAATATCGTGTTTGAAAATATGTACTTACTCTGGGGGGCCATTGGGCTGAACAAATTTGGAATGCCGTCTCAACAAAATACTACTTGCATTGAATGAATTCTACCATTTATCTAAACATATGAGACCACTCATAATTCTTAAGCATGGCCACTAAAATTTGGTGTTTAAAAATGTTTTTATTCAAATCGAAGTGCATATTAATTGATTTTAGTACAAAAATTTCATAGTGAAATCAAATATGATTGTAATGACTTTTTGTATGTGATTTTTCCCTGAGTCCAGCCCAATACGAATTTCTAGTAAATATTATGGTAAGAAAAATTCTTGTAGTGATAGCATAATAAGCTCCCATTTTTGGCGGCCAATTAATAAAATTAGCGTGCTTGCACCATGTCGATTTTGGATTTGTAAACAGAAGCAATCTCTCCTTAGACTAATTCAAGTGCTTTCCAAGAGCTTAAGGCCATTTTAATCGGGGGTGCCGCAGAAACCTCTTCCAACCAAATTCTAATTTTCAGGTGCCACAGAAATTTCTTTTGGCTGTTTTCAAACCTCCCGTGTTTTTTAAGGAGATTTAGCAAAATTCTCCATCCAAACAATTTTAGCAAGCAAAATAAATTTTGGAAATGTAAGCAACATTATTTTCTAGGATAGATTGCATCAAACGAATAAATTATTAAATTTGTTTAAACTTTGAAATTGGCGTTTTAGCGATTGTGGCGCCATTTGGTTGGCAGCCAGCGGATTAAGGGCTTTTTTTTAATTAATTTAATTTTTAGACTTTGCATTTTATTTATGGAGAATATGACTAACATTTAAATTATAATTTTAAAATGCATCATAAAACATATGCCACAATCCAAAAATTTAATTTAAACATCAATCTAACCCATAATTATAAGAAGAGCAATTTTTTGGCTTTAGTTTCGCCCTGCTTTTAGAGATAGAACTTCAACTGGAAAAACTGGTGCTCTAACTAGATTTTCTAATAAGAAATTAAAATCTCTCGATGTTCTGTGGCACCGACGATTTTTTCGAGAGATTTACAAACCACCCACAAGGCACCCCCGAATATGTAAAACATCGATTTTGACCAAATACTACTGAGAAAAAAAATATATTGATTCCTCGAAATTCCGAAATTGTTTACTAACAGCGCCAGTCCCATTCGAAACGATTACCTGCGGCTACCGACTGGGGGCAAGCTTACTTTTCTGAGACACTTACAGATTAAATTAATGTAAGCTTCCCCGCGAAGAGAGAACATAAAATGTGCAAATGTATTGTAAATACAATTATATTTACAATTTTTAAGGCCCATACGGACATCCGAAGTACGTAATTTAGCTAACTTCCCCCTATGATTCGTCGCCGTGGAACGTACGAGCAATGTGACCAGACTTAAGAAAAATTTACGGCAAAAGTTAAAGTCCGAATGCTTTGGGTGGGAAAGATCCCAAATGACAATTCGCTCTTTCACATCTGTACTTGCCACAAGTTCAAGTGGCGAAATTGTAACTTCTGCTTCTTCTTCCTTCAAACTTTGTAGGAAACTTCTCGCTAAATATTCATTCACACTGAACAAGTTTTTGATGATCGTCAGGATATTTTCGGTATCCATTTGAACTGGATAGTTAACTATCCTATTTTGGGATCCATTGAATATTTTTCAAGTCGATTTACTTTCGTTTAAAAACAATTTATCAGAATAAAATAGTTCATTGATGGTTATTCTTCATTCAAAGGAGCTGAAAACTGTGAAAAGGATATGTTAAAAACGAACCTTAAAGTGGATATTTCGAATATCCATTCTTCTCTTCTTTTTGTGTGCAACTTACATGTTGATCAAGTTGGGCGAATATAAGGAAGCAAAAAGAGAACAGTGTTGTTCGGCTGCAAACTGCAGCTGAAGTTATTATATTTTCAGGTGACCGGATGTGGCCACCTTCACCAGCTATTGCCATTCGGATTCGGCGTTACATTGTAGGTCCCTTGTTCTTAAGTGAAAAGTTATAAGCACACACGCCAAGAGATTGAGAGAAGCTTGGCTAGGGTGTTTGGGACTGTTAAGCCAATTTTACATTTCACATTAATATAAAACTGTTGAGTATCATATTTTTTTAATACTCCAAGTATCGAGTAGATATTTTCCAAAGTATTTCAATGATATTTCGAGGATATCAAGCTAATACTAACTTGTATAGGATTGGCACTTTTTGTATTATTTTTTAGTTTAAATATAATTCTAGCTCTTATCAATTTGATAAATCAAGTGTCAAACTTTTAGTGATACCAGAATTTTTCAATTTGATATATTGTCTTATCAAATTCGTACACAGAAAAAAAACAGGACAATATCAATTTGATATGGTCTGGTTAATTTTATATTTTAACAAATATCATTTTTTTTTTCATATCATTTCTAAGCAATAACGTTTCATTTTAACCGAAAATAATGTCAATTTGTCAAATGATATTAGAAAAGATTAAACGAATATTTTTTTATTTTCGAAACTTTCACAATGGGAAAGGAAGGTATAGAAAAAGACAGATTGAGTTCAAATCGAAACTTCAAGCAACGTGAAGAAATGTATAAGTAGGCTCACAGCCATGTGTTCAAACACATGCCTGATAGCTTAGTGCGGTAAGATTCCACGCCAATTTGTGACGTGCAGGTGGTCCCGAGTTCGATCCCTAGTTAAGGCGGGGTCAAGAAATTATAAATTCGTTTCTTTTTCTGTTTCTATAAAACAATAAAAAATAGTGCTTTGCCATAGCGAAACTTAGTAGTATTGAATTTTCATATGTAATTAATTTTTTTTATGTTTTGTTATAATAATGAAATTATAATTTATCAATTTAATCTTGAAAATATCATTTTGATATGGCCGAAAATTTCACTTAGATATTTTCGAACAGGTCAATTTCAAGTTTGTCATATCGGCTTTTTAATGATATGAAAAAATATAATATGGAGCCACAGATCACATCATTTTTTTTCTGTGTAGCATCAATTCAATTCCTTAAAAACTGTCATTAAAGTATATAACATGGCATTTTAAAAACGGTTGACTTTTATTTAAAACTCTTACAAAATATATTTCATTTTATATTAATGAAATAAAATCATCAGGTGTGGGAACTATTCTAGGGGAATCGTTATTCTCTGCATAAACAGAAGTTACTGTAAAGATGTGCCTCATGCTGGAACCCATACATGTAGGGAACATGAGTGAAAATCGCGAAGAGAAACACCTCTTCCGTAGATTCTCGTCATCTTGTATAGCGCAGAATCGGACACATCGGCATTGTGACGTAGTATTCGTTATGTCTAAAGAGTTACAATTGTTATTTACATATGTGTGCAAAATACTAAACTTAACAAAATATATACTTAAACTGAACTTGTGAATATAAAAGTTTGTGCTACCTATTTTAATCCAATAATTGATCTTCAACACGTCTTTTGGGGAAGTGTCTTCCATATAATTTATTTGTAACGAGGTGTTCGCAGGTCGACTGAGCTGCCAGCTGCGACATTCGGCATTGTTCGTTTCAAAAGAGCTTTACGGAAATTTGTTAGTTTCAAATTAATACTCAAAATATCAATTTGATACTCTCAATAAAGAGGGTCTTTATATTAATACAAAAAACAAGAATGGTACTGGTTTTACTTTGAGACAACGCGTTTCAAATACAAATGTTGTTGGACACCAAACAAAGCTGATTATGCAATAGAAATTTTTCAAGAAGTATTTTGTATTTTCTCATTTTTTGACTCTTTATTTTGTAGATGGTGAAATAATTCCTCAAGTCCTTACCAATTCCCCAGCAAATCCTGCTGCTCTACAGGGTACGAGATGCTAACATAAATTCATAACAATTGCTCGCCTGCTGCTGCTTTCATTTCAACAGGAAGAGCAACAACAAAAACAACAGCAGCAGCACGAACTGTTTACCATCCCGCTGCGTATTTCGATCATAAATTTATGTATCCATGCTTCCCGCCCGCCCGTTGAGCGGACATGTTGCGTGTGACGAAGCCACCACCCAACTAATAATGCGTCGCATCTTTTACTTTTTGCATGCAAACTGGCAGTGAGAATTTCGAGAAGCATTCCTCAGCTAATTAAACCAAAATGCCAACGATGCTCAATCAGGCGCCAAAGTGTTTGTGCCCAAATGCAGAAACCTGCTCTGATTAGCTGGCGGTTCTAGTTCGGGCATCGGAGAACAGCTACAACAAATTGTTTGCCGACGGCCCATAAATGGACTTGCACTTGGCTCAATACCGTTAGCTTGGCCCCGTCGGTGATTTTCATTTCAATTGAGTTATCTGCCAAACGGGTACAGAGTCAGCTAATTTGTGGCTAGCGCTGGCCTGGCCACCCACTCGTCCACAAACAAGTTCCCCCCGGAGACACAAATTTTTGTGCTTTTTTTTCTTTATTTTGGCCATGCCAAACAACAGTTGAGCTAATATATATGTAACGGCTAACTGTACACGAAGCGACAATATCTATGGCATCATTGTGGATAAGGCCAAACAAGCGAACCAAGATTATACCCAAATGGTAAGATCGAACGTGGAATACCCAGTATCAAAATCTAATTAAAATTAGGATAATTTTATATGTTATAATATAATTATTTCTGTTAAGTTTGATTAAAACTATGACATGTCTCGGTTGATTTTGACCATTTACTTGCAATCTTTTCACAAGTCCAGCACACTCCTTAATCCATGTTTGGGTAGCAAACCGCAAGGCACTTGAAGCGCAAGCACTGTTGTTGTTTATTTAACTTTGATGTGGGGCCCAAAGACGGGGTGGAAGAGTAGGCAGGTGCGGGACGCCTGTGTGGCTTAGTGATAAAATCAAGTACGGCGTTGTTGGTTGTATCTGCGGCGGCATGACATGATCGCCCAAGTTTTAGCCCGAGTCGTTGCACTTGACTTTGGTGGCCTGTCCACACATTGTGCACTAATTATGTGATGCAGCTGGAAAATCTAGCGGTTCTGAGGCAATTTCTCAAGCATTTCCGTGGGCTTTTTGGGCCTAAGTGTAAATGCCAGGTTTCGGTTGCATGGCCATAAATTAGAAGTATGTCATTTGTTGGCTACCGCAGGAGAAAGACCCAGAAACCGAAACACAAGCCGAATCAGTCTCTGCCTCAGCCCCAGTCATACATAATTCCATGCCCCAACTGGGATCGATGATATCCAATTTCGTAATAAAGCATAACGAATTATGCACTCGACTTGCTTTATTTCAACTGCAACTGAAACTTGCTGGCCAAGTTAACGGTTTCGGCTGGCTGGCTGCCTCCAAGCGGCAGAAGAAATTGCATGCTGCCGCCCCTGCTGCTGCTGCTGCTGCTGCCAGTTCTGGCCAGCTCTTTGGCTTTTGCATTTTATGCGAAAAGAACTCTCATCGAATATGCGATTTATGCGGCAATTTGTAAACGAAAATGGCTTTTGCCAAGAATTATTATTGTCCATCATGGCCGGGGTAGGCTCAGGCAAACCCAAAGCCATGTCAAGAGCCTCTTAGCGGCATTTAGCAAATATTACGAGTTTGCCATAAAGAAAAGAAAACAGACAACAAACTTGGTATTTACGGCATTCATACGATTCTAATGGAGGATTTTGGCGTGGGCTGGTAAGATGATTTGACATTTGCCTGGGTCCAGGTAAAGAATGAATGTGTGGGGTTAGGCTTAGATGGAGGAAATATGTCGTCAGTAGCAAATGGAAGCTTAACTTCGTTTGGTGTAAAGGTGTAAATTATTAATGCATGCACTCTAAGTTATTGCGGCTAGAGAGGCACTGGGTCTAAGACCGTAAGAGTTGCTCTGAACGAAAATTATGCTGGCATTTACCATAAGTGAAATGAATTAACTGCAACAATTTGTATACCAGCTGAAACAGTTTGAAATCCACGAAAAATGCGAAGTAAGTTAGATGTCGGACCTGTTACTATTTTCTCTTGCTCATTGTTTGAGTCTGCGGTGGGCATGAAATTTAAGTTCGGAGAAAAAGTAAGGAGAAAAATCCACCCCTTATCAGCCAGTCTCTATCAGGCATACTGCACTTGTTGCTCCGTCTGCGTGTGCACCCAGCTGACGCCATTTACGGATTTGCAAGGACTTTGTTGTTGTTGTTAAACACTTCGAAGCGAGGCAATAGCACTTGTTGCGATGCAGATATTCCCGAGAGTCGAGCGCTGCAATTTCTTATGCTTCTGAGAGAACATATTGGAACTGATTCAAAATCTTTTCGGTCTTAATTTAAGAATATTTTATTGTTCAAATTTTCGTTCCAAGTTTTATTAGGGATGGTTTTCAAACCACAAACTCTTTTACAAATGGAGCGGCCACTTTATAAAGATTTTCGCTTGGAAAAAGCAATTACTTCAAAAACAACTTCACAGTGAAACGAAGTGGCTAGAGAAGAGATTCGTGATTTAAACTTTGTACCTAATATGGCAATCAGCGACAATACATGCTCATTATGCAGTCTTCAATTTTCATTGGTGTCCCTATTTTGATGGGGCACTTTTTGCTTCATGTTTGCAGGGCAGAGCTACAACGGCTGAGACACTTAATTTTCTTAATGGCGAAAACTGGTCTGCACTTTATAATTATATAAGTCAGTCCAAGTGCGTACGCTGGATAATTTGATTAGGGGGCAAACCCCTAAATTGTTCAAGGAATATAATTTTGTTAAATTTGACATCATAGACTTCGGTAGGTTTATTGTGAAAAAAATTTCTTTAACTGTGGAGAGTAAAAACAAGTGAGAAAGTCGGTCAAGCCCTTTTTCCTCTCTCTCTCTCTCTCTCTCTCTCCCTCTCTCTCTCTCTCTCTCTCTCTCTCTCTCTTTGTCATTTCTTTGGCAAATCGATACATATTCCTAATGACTTACTATCTCTAGAAGGTACAAATCATCTATCTACAAAACTGTGGGAGATATGGCGGGAGGGGCGTGGCAAAAATTGAAAATAAACTTGATCTGCCTGCAAGTATAAGAAGCATTTGTCCCATACAAGTCAAACCTCTATCTCTTACCATCTCTGAGATCTGTTTGTTCATACGGACGGACAGACAGACAGACGGACAGACAGACGGACAGACGGACAGACGGACAGACGGACAGACGGACATGGCTATATCGACTCGGCTGTTGATGCTGATCAAGAATATATATACTTTATAGGGTCGGAAATGATTCCTTCTCCCTGTTACATACTTTTGCACAAACTTAATTACTGTACCTTCGGTACAGAGTAAAAAAATGTGTGCCGCAGGCGAAACTTTGTTTGCGTACCTCTTTAAACAAAAATAAAAAAAACGAGAGCGTAAGTTAAAGTCGGCTCTAACCGACTTCGATATACCCGTTACTCATGAAAAAACATGTTTAACAGTGTTCCCGCGTTTCTGAGTGTGGCCATCCAAAAAGCATGCAGCATTTTTATACTCTGTACCGAAGGTACATAGAGTATATTAAGTTTGTGCAAAAGTATGTAACAGGGAGAAGGAATAATTTCCGACCCTATAAAGTATATATATTCTTGATCAGCATCAACAGCCGAGTCGATATAGCCATGTCCGTCTGTCCGTCCGTCTGTCCGTCTGTCCGTCCGTATGAACAAACAGATCTCAGAGATGGTAAGAGATAGAGGTTTGACATGTATGGGACAAATGCTTCTTTTACTTGCAGGCAGATCAAGTTTATTTTCAATTTTTGCCACGCCCCCTCCCGCCCCCGCAATTTCGAAAAAACGTCATATCTCGCACAGTTTTGTAGATAGATGATTCGTACCTTCTAGAGATAGTTAGTCATTAGCAATATCTATATATTTGCCTATATATTTGCCTATATGACGCCTCCCACGCACACGCAAACAACACCGCATTGCATGCATCAAAGAGAGAAGAGAGAGAGAGAGAGAAAAAACTTAGAGATGAACACAGTGGCAGCGACGCATTCAGCATATACACCGGGTACAGAGTATGTTATAGTCGGGCTTGACCGACTTTCTCACTTGTTTAGGGTGGTAGCGGGGAGGGCTTGGTTCACTTTTTTGCTTATAACTTGAGAACCGTTCATCCGATCTTTGTCATTCTTTCGGCAAGTCGATTCAATTTGCAAATTACTAACTATCTGTAGAAGGTGCGAATCCTCTATCTTTAAAACTGTAGGAGATATAACTTTTTTTCCAAATTGCGGGGGCGGGAGGGGGCGTGGCCAAAATTTGAAACAAACTTGATCTGCGTGCAGATAAAAGAAGCATTTGTCCCATACATGTCAAACCTCTATCTCTTACCATCTCTGAGATCTAGGTGTTCATACAGACGGACGGACGGACAGACGGACAAGGCTAAATCGACTCGGCTGTTGATGCTGATCAAGAATATATATACTTTATATGGTCGGAAATGATTCCTTCTGCCTGTTACATACATTTGCACGACTTTAGTATACCCTTTTTACTCTACGAGTAACGGGTATCAAAACGAGAGCGTGAGATAAAGTCAGCTCTAACCGACTTTGATACACCCTTTACTAATGGAAACAATTTTTTAATAGCGTTCCTGTGCTTCTGAGGGGACATCCGTAAAGTATGCAACATTTTTTTAATTTGGAGGAATAGGAGTATAAATTTCAAATTTTGTTGCTCTAGCTCTTCTAGTCTCTAAGATCTAGCTGTTCGTGCAGACAGACGGAAAGATACACGGGCGGACAGGCGGACAGGGCTATATCGATTCTTCTGTTGATGCTGATATAGAATGTATACACTATATATGGTCGGAAATAATTCCTTCTGCCTGTTACATATGGACATTCGAACGAATTTTTACCCTACGAGTATAATAAAGACTTCTTAGACTTGGTTATCCGAATTTAGTTTTTTACGATCGACTTTTTACCACACGAGTATAATAAAGACTACTTAGACTTGGTTTTCCGAATTTAGTTGTTTTATTCCAATATAATTTTATTTGTAGTCTATTTACAAAAATAGCGGGTTTTACTGTTTGTAGATATTAGATCACTCCCATTAGCCAGGAGCAAGGACAAAGTGGTCTATATTTTTCTCCAAGTTATTAGGCATATTTTTAATTCTACTTCCACGGCAACCAAAGTAGAATTTAACAAAAATTTTGCTATGCCAGCCATAATGAAAAATTAAATCGGAAAAGTCATCCTCTCTCATCTTCGACTGTTCCATTTGTTTTCTCTCTTGAATGTCTAGTGCCAATTTCGCTTAAGCCGGTGGTTTGCAAAAAGTAAAAATGAGGGCAATTTCAATCGGGATTGAGAACACGAAAACCGAAGCAGTAGTGAAACTGAAAATATACTTGATAATGTCATTCTAAAACAGGTGTGCCCAGAATCAGCTTATCAGCGCGTCAAAGCCAATGCAAATGCATAAAACAGCGATGGCCATTGGTGCCTTCCCGGGGCCGAAAACATTTCGCTATTCACATGTACACGACCCGAGCGCTTGCCGAAACTGAGACCAAAAGACCAGAAAGGCTTCATTCGCTCTACAGAGTTCGAAGCGATTAGGTCAAAGCAAATTCACGGAGCTTTATTTTCGCACACTAATACACTCTTACTTTTTGTCCTCGCTCTCGCTGGCCATCGCTGGCATAAAATATCCCAGAAAACAATTTCATATAAAAATACACGTTTTGTAAGTGTTCAAATATAAGCAAAACGCTTATAAAACGCTGCTGTGACATTTATAAAACGCATCAAAGTAAGCGTTTAATAATCAAAACGCACCCATCTTTATAAGCTTAAAAAAGTCGCTTGCAAAACATGTTTTATTATTCATTTTTATACGCTTTCCACAAGCTTTGTAAATACGGTTACAAAACACGTATTGTAAGTGAAATAAGAAAGCGTTTTAAACATTTATTTTGTGAGTGTTCTGGTTGGGTATGTTTATTATTCAAAAATTAAAATTAAATTAAAATAGCGCTTTCCCTGCTTCAAGGGGAAATACAAATTCTTCTTCCTTCCTTAATATGAGAGTAAAAGTCTCTATAATAGAATTTAAATGTAAATAGTTGACTTTAAACTGCAAGTAAGCATTGTTACTTACGACGAATGGCAGTGGCGACAGTGAAGGCTTTTCTTGCACTTGATGTTGACAATCGTATATAATCGTCTTTCTTCATTTTTTCTAACATTATTGCTGCTGACATTAAATAAATTGAAACCCGCATTTACTTTTTTAAAGAAAAATTGTAACTTGTTCGCTCTTCAAGAAAGACAACGAGAATGAGATACACATTTTTTTCTTGCCTTTGCTCAAAGTTACCTTTTTTGTCTGCCTTGCCAGCTGCTGCTGCTTAGCATAAAAGAACACAAGTTTTGCGAGGAGAGAGAGAGAAGAGAGAGTGAGCACGAAATTTTTCTCGGTCGCCGAAACGACGTGCGCAAGTAGCTTACTTTAGCAAGTGTTTTGTAAATGTCGTAGGCTGCCATACGACAACGCTTGCAAATGCAATATTACTTTAAGCTTAATTTGCATAACGTTTGCTAAATTGCGAAATAGAAAGAGAAAACCGATTTTTGTTTGTGGGTGTGAGTGGTCGTTGCTACCCAGATCTGCCTCGATAGCGAAAAGCGTTCGGACGTACGCATAAGCAATTTGTTGTTGCATTCGACTTTGCGAGAGACATTGGGGAGAGAGAGAAAAGAGGCACATATAATGTTGTTGTTGCAGGTCTGAACGCGGCAACAACAAAACGCAGAGCACGCATACGATTTTGTTTTTGCCTTATGAAGGCTTATGGCGTGCGCTAAATAGAAGGGGCCCCTGATTTAAAATCTTAATTTAAATAAATTATACAAACTGTAAGAGTATATATACTTCGGTTAAGCCGAAGATAGCTTTCCACTATTCTTTTCATAAAATAAGGGGAGGCATTCGAATCAGTCTTCAAAATTTAGAAAGCAAATTGTTGAAGGACTGTCTTGAAAAACGGAAACACAGCTACTTGGGTTGTAAGCTATGCAGTTGAATGATCTGATACCTGGTAGATCTTACCTGGGAAGTCATTTGGTTCACATTTTGCTCATAACTTGACAAAGTTCATTTGGATCTTTAATTTCTCGCAAACGTTCAAATTGGCTACTGCTAATTACTAACTATCTCTATATGAATCGTCTATCTTTAAAACGAAGGAGATATAACTTTTTTCCAAATTGCGGGGGCGGGGCTGCCAAAACTTGAAATAAACTTGATCTGCCAAAAGTAGCATTTGTCCATACATGTCAAACCCTCTAATCTTACCATCTCTAAGCATCTAGGTGTTCATACAGACAGACGGACAAGTTATATGTCCGGCTGTTGATGTGATCAAGAATATATATACTTTATATGGTCGAATTGACCTTTTGCCTGTTACATACATATTAGTACACCCTTACTCTACGGTACCGGTACAAAAACACCTCAAATAAAAATTAGTAATTAAAACCGCATTAAGTAAAAAGAAAACAATGTTATTCAACGACTTCGACGTTCTAGGCGAATATGTACTCCGCTCTACCACTGCCTTATTGCTTGCTGAATGGCTTGGTGCCAAGTGGTTTCATTCTTTACTATAATTTGGTTGCTTTCTGAAACGAAACCTTGATAGTCGTGTGAGCTAAAGGCGCCGTCGACCGTGTTCTCTTTTCCGGACCGTGTACTTCCCGAATGATTTAAGTCTTCTTTAAGTTCGAAAAGTTCTAGAATTAAGATTATTGGTTCTTTTTGCGGTTCCAAAATGTTGTTAATTTTGTATGCATCATACTAGGATTTGGTTTTTGTGTGTACTTCAAGAAAGTTTTTGACAATAAATCAAGACATGCAGATAAGGTAGGGTATAGACCTCGATTGCGGAGCATGGCTGAATTTTGAACTGACCGACAGTGAAGAAAGTCAATATATGAAAACCGATTTTGCAGAATTTTAGAGGAGCCAGATGGAGATAACAGATCAAATAGTTGGATTTTATAGCGGTTCTAAAAATTATCAGCACACTTAATGAAGCAATAAGAGGTTTCAAAACCGAAGGAAAGCTTCCGTTTGTACTCTACAAACTGTGGACAAGTTCAGACTACAACAATTTTCAACTTAGCTCTAGTCTACAGTTTGACATTCAATGCATTTCACACTTTCTAATACTTAAAAGTGAGCGCACAATAAATTAGTCTTAACGTTGCCAACTATCAATGAAGTAGGAATGCAGAAATTTGTTACGTACATTTAAAGCTCGATAACCACCACTTCAACGACAAGTCAGTCACTCCACTTGCTGGTGTGGCTCTGTCAGCACTTGAACACATTTAATGAGCCATCAAAAACGAAACCGAAGGGCAATTCGAAACGGCAGCCATTTGTAAATGCTAATTAGAAAAACAGCTTTAGTCTTAGCCCCCAGCATCCAGCAACTTACAGCTCTTCTCCTGCCCAGTCATAAACTGCGTATGCAACTCCTCTAGATGCAGATGCTGATGCAGCCGCCTCCTTTACGCCCCTCCGTCTAGCCAGCAAATCAAATAGGCAAATGAACTGTCAACTGGAATGTGCGAGTGTGAGTCTCGAGTAAAAGTACGAGTACCAGGCATGATCTACGGTTGGGGCGTGAGCCGGAGGTGTGCGAGTGTGAGCCTTAACACATGCGCCAAATAACACGCGCAAATAATAATAAATCAGTGTTGGAGTGTTCTGATGTCGGCGGCTTCTGCTCCTGCACTGCACTGAACCTCAGGCCCAGGTGCAGAAGCCAACGGACTGAAGTTAGAAAATATTTTTCCTGTCAATTTCGTGTGGCTGAGGTGCGCGAGTGTGCCGAGGCTTAGCTCATTTGCCACGCCCCCATCATTTGTTAGGCCGCATTTGAGTTGCGTTTGTTTGCTCTTCTCCGCTGAGTGGTGTCAATGGACATACAAATCGACGCGGATGGAGAATTTGTGTTTTGTTCATGTTTGTGCCAATTTGTGGGCATCGAAGAAAACAAAGTAAGCAGAAAACCCATTCAGCGAAAACAATCATAACACTGACCTCAATTTCCTGCCAGCCGCAATCACATTTCCAAGCCTAATCTACCAGTTTTGTCCTCTTCCCCTTCTTCTTTTGCTTCTTTTTGTGATTCTTGGTGGTGGTTCTTGGCGGCTCACCAGTGGTGCTTGGGTTTCTGTATTTCTAATCAGATGCAAAAACTGAAATAAGCTAGTTGCTTGGCAATTATGATGGACGTGAAACACTGTGGAACAATAGAGAGAAATTACAGGTAAAATAAAAATACATACGAAAGGTGCCTCAAAATAAATAGAAATATATTAGTTTTTGTTTTTTATAGTACCAAAGGTACACCAAGCACATATATTAAGTTTGTGCAAAAGTATGTAACAGGGAGAGTAGTAATATGTTGTTTTTTTATAATCTTTTAAAATTTATTTTTTTTTTTTTGACCGTGCCAAATAATCTGGATCGTACTTAATACCTTACTTATTTGGTTGGATCAAGGTATACTAAACAATAGCTCCAATTTTTTTTTTTTAATGTAGGCTTTGTATTAAAATATATTACTCTCTCGCTCTCGCTCTTTTTGACACAAATTTAAGGAGTTTAAGAGAGCAAGTGAGCCTACCTTGTTCAGTATACCTTGTTTGGGATAAAATGATTATTTTCGACTGTACCGAAGAAGCTGCAATCGTTTTTGATTTTCGCATAGCGATAGCTGCGCATGTAGGCACATAGAACAAACCAAGGTATATTTCAGTGGTCCCCAAACATAACCCCTGAGCGGCAGTTCACGTCGAATGCTTGCCGAAGTCATGCACCACTGAGTGTTACATAGAGACAGTCATATTTTCCTCCATTCTTGGGGTACCCTCCAACAGCAACTTCATATGTTCTCTCTCACTTCTCTTTCTCTCATTTACCTCTTGCAAAATGGAACGCAATAACAAATATAATATATTCTTCCGTCAATGAGAACGGCTCATCAGACTAATTTTGAAAAAAAGGTACGAAAAAATAATTTAACAAAAATAAAAACTTAGAAATCTTCGTTTAAAATTTGTCCCCGATATTTTGTGGTGCTAGGGTACACATTATCTCCATTTAAAATGCTTTGTACTTCAAACTCGGTTAAAGTGATGTGCTGGAAGTGCAGATATCGCATCTCTCTAAGGATGGGACAAGTGCCGATAAAATGTTATACATTTTCCTTCTCGCGCATTTAACCAGGCTGCAGGTTTCCTCCAAGTCCCTTCGGTGTGGCCTAATGTGGTTTAATGCAATCATTCCGCATCTCGCATTAATAATATTGCTAATGTTTTTAGGCTTACAAATAGTTTGATTGAACCATGTTGTGAGTCAGCTCTTTATCTGTGTCAAGCTCGGTTTATGAAGAGTTCACGCTCATCTTCACAAAGCTTTCTTATGACTTCAGTTTTTGTATGACGCCATCCTTGTATATTGTCCCAATCAAAGTTAAGCCCGCAGTTGTTTGAAATGGTGATTTAGTCATCAAAAAACTGACTTTTTCTAAGAAGCAGTTGACTCATTATTTGCTTAGGCATTTTCTTCTCCGGCGTATGTTCATAACCTTGGCTACATTGAGATTTAGTGAATACGTATACAGAGTTGGACCGGCCAGTTTCAATATAAATCGCGTAATTTGGGGTGTTCTGCGGTAGTCTGAAAACTTTTTTGATGAAAAACGCTAACAAGCGTTCAACATCGTCGAATTGGCTTAGCTTTGTTTTTACTCAGCAATGTCCTCCCCCTATTTGTGATCCGAAAAATTCATGTTATCATATACTGTGACGCCTAAATATTTGTAGGACCGAACTATCTCTAGCGTTCTTCCATTTATGTGCAGATACTCCCTATCTCTTTGCCTGCAGTATTTATTTGCAAACCCCATTGCTCACAATAGCTTCCAAGGGCGATTAGCATATTTTGTAGCATTTGCGTAGTTTCCGCTAGGAAGCATATATCGTCAGCGTACATTAGCCTATTGACGGCAATGGTAACACCACCTGGTACACTCAAAAAAAAGCAGAGTGTTTCGGTCATTAAAAAACGCTCTGATTTTATCCTGCTTGATTTTATAGCTCTTGAGAATTCCTACTTTGAGAACAAATCGCCCTACTAGAAATTGATTCTTCATCGAAGCAAATATTAAGTCGTTCTTAAAGTCTATAACCGACTTTAGAAAATCCAAAAACTTATGAAAAACATATTCTTAAGACAGTCGGTCAAGCCCGACTATCTTGCGGCGCTCACCTCCGATTTCTTCCTCTCTCTCTCTCTCTCTCTCTCTCTCTCTCTCTCTCTTCTCTCTCTCTCTCTTTATCTAAGTTTGTACGTTGGTTGTGCATGGGTGGGAGGTGGGTGGAGGGGGTGATTCACTTATTTGCTCATCCGATCTTTATCATTTCTTCGGCAAATCGATGCATATTGCTAATGACTAACTATCACTAGAAGGTACAAATTCTCAATCTGCAAAACTGAGGGAGGGGGCGTGGCAAAATTGAAAATAAACTTGATCTGCCTGCAAGTATAAAAAGCATTTGTCCCATACATGTCAAACCTCTATCTTTTACCATCTCTGAGATCTGTTTGTTCATACGGACGGACAGACGGACAGACGGACGGACAGACGGACAGACGGACATGCCTATATCGACTCGGCTGTTGATGCTGATCAAGAATATATATACTTTATAGGGTCGGAAGTGTTTCCTTCTCCCTGTTACATACTTTTGCACAAACTTATTATACTCTATGTACCTTCGGTACGACAGTAAAAGCAGTTAACTTCGTCTGTACCGAAGGTTTGATACACTTGAAATAGCTTGTCTCAAAGGTTAGCGACTTCGACCAAACTTCGCAGATCAGCTTAAAAACATTACATATTACCCATGTCCGTGTTTGAGAGCGGTAATATTGAGAACAAAACAGTTTTTCTTACAAAAACCATTTTCCGAACGAACATTTGTATGGCAGCTACAAGAAGTAGTCATCCGATCCGGTCGGTTCCGACATATTAGCAGCGTGCAGTAAAAAGAAGACTCTGTGCAAAGTTTCAGCTCGATAGCGCCAAAACTGAGGGACTAGTTCGCGTAGAAACAGACAGACGGACAGACGGACGGACGGACAGACGGACAGACGGACGGACAAAGCTTAATCGACTCAGCTCGTCATGCTGATCAAGAATATATATACTTTATGTGGTCGGAGATGATTCCTTCTATGCGTTGCAAACTTCTGGGCCAAATTATAATACACTTTTCAAGTGTATAAAAATGCAATTCTTGATTGAAGAAAAAAATGTTAATTTAAGGCCATTTCGTTCTTAATTTTAAATTAAAATATATGAATAATATTCTTGATTCAAGAAAAATAAGTTTTGATTTAAGATTATTTTGTTCTTGATGTAAAAACGAGCTTTTAGTTTAAGTTCAAATCGCTCTAAGCTAACAAATAAGTCAGATCATGCTTATTTTGAGCTCTGCAAGTTATCAATAGAAATCCCGAATCGTGATTAACATATCCAAAACGTTCTTGAAATCAAGAATTTAGGGATTTTTAGAAAAGCTCTTGAATCAAGAAATTCCGGACTTAAATCAAGTATTTTCTGGCTTAATATTGATGTTTTGAAACTGAAAATTCTTGAAGAAATCCAATTACTGCGCACTGCACACTGCTGCGGTTGCCTCAATAATTTTGTTGTTCCGAAAAATAACGAATTAAAGAAACTTCTATTTTATTTATTAAACGAAAAGCTTTTATTAACTCTGTGAGGATTCGAAATGACGTCTGTGCCCCGCCGCGCTTGTGAGACGAGGCAACTAAAAACCTTACTTGTGTAATGGGATTCAGATCAAAGGTTCAGTTTTGAAATGTTCCAGAAGTGCCGGAATGCAGGCTACTCGGAGGTTATCAATGCCAGAATTCAGAAATTCAGGCTACTAGAATGTCGAACAGTGTGAAGACAGCCTAACGTAAGGCAAATATCAAATATAATTAGAATGGTTTGAGGGAGTGCAAAACTAGCTCGAAACCAACCGCGTCAATTTGCAAATGTTGAACTGAACCGAAAACCACAACCCAAAAAGTTTCGTTAATTTCATTACGATGTTTGAGGCAAATATGTTTTTTTTTTCATTTAGGAAATTTTGTAAGAAATCACAACTAATCGGAAAGCCTTTCGTTGAGAACTCAGATAAGTAACACAACAGCCTTAAGAATCTTCCTCGTTTTCCACAGTAAAATGGCTTGACCATTTTCAAAACATAAAAAATCAATAAAAGCACAACATTTCTTTCCGTAGCTGGAATGGCATTTCTTCTGCTGGTCTTTGTTACTGTTCCATTTTGCGGCCGGATGATTTGCTTTTGATGATGCGCACGAACAGGAATAGCCAGAGCAGCGATGCCGTACCAAAAGTAGCACAACAATTGGCACAGAAATGAAAATAATTTGCATTTAATGGCATGCACCGCGTGGGCCGGCCACCGCATGTGGATGATGGAGATGGAGGCCCATTATGCCGACCCGGCCAAGTTCAAATCATTAGGCCCAAAGTTCGTTGCCGGAGTCTTTTGTGTTTTGTGGCTGAGGCCGGGGCAATTTGCGCTACGCTGTCACGATTAATAACGCTGTCATAATAACACTTTTCAGTGATTGATTTAAGACAATTACAGAAAAGAGGAACACAGCGCTCACGTTTGTACATGGACGGCAGGAGGAGAATGGTCCTGAGTGATTGGTACCTGGGCTTAAGAAAGAGATTATCAAGTTGCCAAATGGGCACGTCCGTCTAGGAATAGGGAATGGGACTGGGACCGCGAAAAGTGTTGAACCAAGCAGACATGCTAAATTAAGCTGAAGAAGATGGCTATCAACACCACCAACACCAAGAGAATGCGGCTGACTGGCTGGCTGGCTGCCTGCCTGCTCGCTGGCCAAATCGCTTGATGTTGATGGCTTACAACAAGTAATTGGCAGCATCCACATGTTGGCAACCACAGCAACAGCAACATGCTCATCATCATTGCTGCTCGGCCAAGCGTCGCTTGTGTCAAAAGGTTTAATTTTTAACTTTTTTTTACCACAACCCCTACCCCTCCCGCATGTAATAACATTTCAAGCTGCGCGCTCTTTGGTCTTCAACTTGAACCTCTTACATGGCTGACTGGGCGCTCACAACAACAGCCCAGTGCGTCAATGTCAGCGATGCGATTCGATTTCGACGACTCCGAGTCGAGTCCCCTGACACTGTGCGGACTGCGGCCGAGCTGCTTATTGTTATTGGCTTCTGCCTTTGCCTGGGTCAAGTTCAAGGCTTCCCATTTTGCCAGGTTTATGCGTTTTTTGCGCTTGCCCGCACAAAAAAAAAAAACACAAAAAAATAAAGACCTTTAATGTGCTATTAACTTTGCACACCACACGAAATTGGCACACGACGACGCTAATCAGGTCGTCAAATCCTAGGCAAGTCATCAACGCCTTGTTGTCAACTTTATTGTTGTCCAATTTATATTTATGCTGCCACATACATAGCTCCCTTCTGGAGTGCTTCTGGTCGAAGGTTTTATCCTGGTTCTCAAATTTCGGAAAACTTGGAAGGGAATAAAATATTTTAATATTAAAAGAAATTATAAAAAAAATTACAGCAAACGCTGCACTCTTGAGATGTTGTATATAATAGATACACACACTGACAAAAGGCTTAACTACAAATCGGACACAGAGAACTATGCGCACCCATTCAGACACTTACTGACAAAACAATAACTCAGTATACAACTCCACGCCGAACGGCCAATCAATACTGAGTTTACTTTTAGGGGCCCTAATGTTAAAGCAAACATAAATATGTTGACATACTAAAAAAAAAATACTAGATTGTCGATGTGTACTCTGAAAAACGCGCATAACTTGGACAAACTGTATCCAAATTCATTGGGACAAGAACCGTTCAACGGAGAATTAAATGGACTTTCATATTAAAATTTAAGAAAACATTGCATAGAATAAAATAGTTAAACCAGTGATGGCCAAAGAACAAATTTCTCGGAAAAAGATGAAAATGCCAGATCTGTAAGCCGGATTTCTCAGCCGATCGATTAAATTAAATTTTTTAGATTCCTCTCGTCGCTATCGGAATCGATAAAGTTATGAACAATCGGACGGTTCATTCGCGAGTTATATCTATTGATTTGAGGTAAAATAGCAAAAAGCGGTTATTGGGCCATAACTTCAGATTTTGGGGGTGTTAGGAAAAAAACAAAGTATGAGGAAATGCTGTACTCGACCTGTTCTACAGCGTGTGCTAGGTCATTTCGAAAGTATGTTTTCGCTGTTACACTGTGTTATTTTTTAATTTTAACTATTTTGCTCATTTCATAATGAATATTTTTTGAGTGTTACTAAACAACTCGGGTTTTAATGATTATTGTCTGAGTGAAAAAATAATACTTAAAAAATAATGATTATTTTGTGATTTATATTTTTTCGCTAAAAAATATCACTCAAGATGCTATTACGACCATTTAAAAAGAAACTGAAACAAAATAACTATATATTCTTAAAAAGTGAACCAAGGCGAACCTTTTAAGCCAAAATTTGATAAAAAACGAGAAGGCCAAGCTAACTTCGTCTTTGCCGAAGTTTTTATACCCTCGCAAATGTTTTGATACATCAGAGTTTAGGAACGCCAGCATTAAAACAAACAATTTTTCTAAATAAAACCCACTTTTCTGCCGATAGTTCCTATGACAGCTATGGAATATAGTCATCCGATTTTGACCAAAACTTCCAAATCAGTGTAAAAGCACATAATATAAATAGTCGCTGAAGTGAGACACGTTAACATTAAAAACCAAAAAAATTTTCTCATTAAAACCTACTTTTCGACCGGTAGTTCCTATGGCAGCTATAAGATATAGTCATCCGATTTTGACAAAAACTTCAATCAATGTGAAAGCGTATAATATTAATAATCGCTGAAGTGGGAGACGATAACATTAAAAACAAAAAAGTTTTTCTCACAAAGATCCACTTTTCGACCGATAGTTCATATGGCAGCTATAAGATATAGTCATCCGATCCGGTCGGTTCCGACATATAAGCAGTGTGCAGTAAAAAGAAGACTCTGTGCAAAGTTTCAGCTCGATAGCTTTAAAACTGAGAGACTAGTTTGCGTAGAAACAGACAGACAGACGGACGGACAAAGCTCAATCGACTCAGCTCGTCACCCTGATCAAGAATATATATAGTTTATAGGGTCGGAAATGAATATTTCTATGCGTTGCAAACTTCTGGGCAAAATTATAATACCCTTTGCAAGGGTATAGAAAACTTTTCTTCTAGGAGCGATATGGGTGGACAATGTGACAGTGGCGATCTGACACCCGGTTTCAATAGATGTCGACGAGATAAGACGAAAATATTATGACCAAGTTTTCCAATTTTTGCTTAGTTTTTCCAGATATCCGCCCACAAAAGTACAAAATTTCACTTGGCAACAAAAACAATTTTCTGGCCAACCAAAAGGACACAATAAAAAATTTATTTAATTAACTTTACAAAAAGAAGCTTCTGCAGTGACACCAATTTACGGACTTAAAAAGATATTCGACGCTCACTTGGGTTGCAGGTGCAGAGTGCACTACTTTGGCCAGCTGGTATAAATATGGGTAGAAAAACTATTTATCCTTGCAATATTCCATAATATGTATTTTTATTTGATAAACAGGCATATGGCTATAGTTGTCTATCTCTCGATAAGCCGCCGTAAAAAATTCAACATTTTTGTTAATTAAAAGACCGCCATCATAAAATTATTTTCTGTCCATAAATCCACAATAAACAAGTAAGAAAGTCGGTCAAGCCCGACTATATTTATACTCTGTACCTAGAGTAAGAGATAAATGCAGAGCTGCTGCTGCGCTCATCTCTGAGTTTCTCTCCCTCTCTCTCTCTCTCTCTCTCTCTCTTTCTCTCTCTCTCTCTCTCTATCTAAGATTGTACGTTGGTTGTGCATGGGTGGGAGGGGGTGGGGGGGGTGATTCACTTATTTGCTCATAACTTGAGAACCGCTCATCCGATCTTTATCATTTCTTCGGCAAATTGATGCATATTGCTAATGACTAACTATCTCTAGAAGGTACAAATCATCTATCTACAAAACTGTGGGAGATATGACGTTTTTTCAAAATTGCGGGGGCGGGAGGGGGCGTGGCAAAAATTGAAAATAAACTTGATCTGCCTGCAAGTATAAGAAGCATTTGTCCCATACATGTCAAACCTCTATCTCTTACCATCTCTGAGATCTGTTTGTTCATACGGGACGGACAGACGGACAGACGGACGGACAGACGGACATGGCTATATCGACTCGGCTGTTGATGCTGATCAAGAATATATATACTTTATAGGGTCGGAAGTGATTCCTTCTCCCTGTTACATACTTTTGCACAAACTTATTATACTCTATGTACCTTCGGTACAGAGTATAAAAATTTATTTATTTAATTTTACAAACACCATTAACAACTACACTGATGGCTCTAAGCTCGACGAAAAAGTAGGAGGGGGCGTTTTCTCTCCCAACCTAGAATTTAACTTATCGTTCCACCTTCCTGATCACTGTAGTGTATTTATATACTCAGACAGTCAAGCCGCCCTTAAAGCACTTGACTCACATACCAACAATGCTAAAAGATTTACGGAATGCCGCTCATCTCTGAATAAGATCGCACGGCATTTCAGTATACACCTATATGGCCTGGATCGCAACATAACTAGCTCGCAAATAACTCTCAACCCAATGTTCAGTTCGCTCTGCTCACGTCACTGACCGAAAAAACGAAAACAAAACGGGCTCGGGCTTCCCTCAACCGAATGAAAGCAGCAATTTCGCTCACTGCTCGGTGGCCGTGGTTGAACACACAGCACCGATCGGTCTGAGAGCAACCCCATTCCAGGCCCAATTCAGTCAATCGCTCATCAAATGCGGTCTTCACGAAGACCGAACTTTAAAAAGGTTGTTTCATTCGGTTGCAGACTCAAGAGAGCGCCAGAGTTAAGCATAAACAGAGAGCGAGTCAGCGTGAGAGAGAAAGAGAGAAGGCATATAGTTTTTCGCACACATTCATATTGTTGTTGTTGTATGCTTACACAACGATGCATACATACAAAAAAGACCTTTTGAATGCGTGAATTTTGGCAAAAGGGCCCGAGCAAGACCTGACAGAAAAATTTAAAAATAAATGTGTTTCTCTCCTCTCACAACCAAAGAGAGGCAGAGAGCGTAGTTGTCGGTTGGGTTGGTACCTTTATTGAATGTGATCGCGCGAAAGCGGTCGTTTTCTGACACAGGCAAACGGGGGACCGTTTTATGCGACCTCTGAAAAGGAGACTCAGGACACTTTGTCAACCTCTGCTACTAATCCACTCGGAGACATCCGGGCTAGAGGTCCCAGCTCTGCTCAAATTTATTCTGTCCACACAATGGTTCAGTATCGAGGACCCCGCTCAGTACTAAAAAGTGTTAACAGGGAACAAAGTAGCCTAAGTGGGAGAGCGATTTGGTGCTAATGCAGAAGCTTCGTTTTGTAAAGTTAATTAAATAATTTTTTATTGTGTCCTTTTGGTTGGCCAGAAAATTGTTGTTGCCAAGTGAAATTTTGTACATTTGTGGGCGGATGGAATTGAAAACTTAGCAAAAAATTGGAAAACTTGGTCATAATAATATTTTCGTCTTATCTCGTCGACATCTATTGAAATCCGGTGTCAGATCGCCACTGCCACATTCTCCACCAATATCGCTTCTGGTGGAAGAGTTTTTTTTTTTATCAAATTTTGGCCTAAAAGGTTCGCCTGGGTTCACTTTCTAAGAATATATAGTTATTTTGTTTTAGTTTCTTTTTAAATGATCGTAATAGCATCTTGAGTGATATTTTTAAGCGAAAAAAATATAAATCACAAAATAATCATTATTTTTTAAGTATTATTTTTTCACTCAGACAATAATCATTAAAACCCGAGTTGTTTAGTAACACTCAAAAAATAATCATTATTTCTGAGTAATTAGTGCAAAAGCATGAGACAAAAATCATTGCAGATATGCATTTTAGACGCAAATAGAACCAAATTGGTATAATTCTTTTTTTTTAATTTTAATTTAAAAATATGAAATAATCATTATTAACGGTCCCTGAATAAAATTCATTTTCCTAAAATTAAAGGAAAATCTTTTTTCTGAGTGTAATTCAGAAGCCAGCTTAGGTTGTTCAAAAAACATTCTTCAAATTTAGTTTTCATATACGCTGGCGCGTATTTGAGCCACGCAAGCCATAACGCTACATGGAGTAAAGGTTTTGTTGTTTACGCCTGTGCAACGACAACTACATATGTGACTCTCTTCTCTCTCTTCTTTATCTCGTTCGAAGTGGCCGAAAGCTAATTACCCTCGTTCTAGGCAGGGAGCTTCGCTACAAATTCAAGTCGTAAAGGGTGAAAAATACACTCAATTAAAAGTATACGGGGTACATATTTCCGCTCAGGGCTGATTGTTTGCCGACTGCTGGCCACCATACTAGTGCTCCGTAGAGTAGTATAGGCGGACTACGGCTGTGCAAAGCCAATGTATGTTTTCCCGAAAAACCCCAAAATAAATTCGAAAACGGGAGCAACACTGATATTATTTAAAGCGTGAACCACTGAACCGAACCCATACCAAGTGGTGTGTTTTTTATTTAAAACTCCATAAACGCAACAAGTACCACTTCTCGGCCGCTTCTAGATCAAACACATTTTATATCAAGTGACATTTTACAGTTACTTTTTCCTTCTCAGACTCGAAGTCTTTGCCCTTCATTGCATTTTTTTTTTTTTTTTTTGCTGTTCAATAGGCTCATTTCCTTGGAAAAGCATAAAATAATGAGTGCAGTGCCTTGCATTTACACTTATGAATTAGGTTGAGCGTCGACGCAGTGGCTCACCATTTCCTGCAGTTTTTTTTTGTTGGCATCCCAAGTTGATGTACGGCTTGGTCAAGATTGTTCATCAAAGTCAGCCAGTCAGTTGGTGTGCAAATCGTGCCGCTGTTGACCCGCTTGCGTAACCGGCAGCCCATTTCCTACACCTTCGTGAAGTTGTTTGTGGCAATTAGTCAAATGTAAATACCACTTCGCACACTCGACTCTCGCTGCGCCTTTTTAGGCACTTTTGTCTAATTGAATTAGCGCCACATTT
>JAEIFU010002881.1:0-36232 GCA_018904235.1 Lordiphosa stackelbergi
AGACATCATAATCACCATCGTCATCGTTGGGTAAGCCTTTCTCTCTGACATCACAATTAAGCCATAACTCATCGGCTATTTGCAATATTCAGAATTTTGTATTGCGTCAGTTGCTCAGTTACATGCCATTACAGCCATAAAAAGGGGCGGCTTACCACCGACAATGCAAGAAGTCGACAAAAAATGCCACACACGACCAGCAGAAGCAGCAAAACGAAATAAACAAGTGACAGCAACAGCCGCAACGGCAGGAGCTGGATGGAATAGTCAGCGAGTCAAAAAGATACAGATACATTTTGCCATTCATTGCTGCGCTGCGCTGCGCTGCGCCGGCTCCTCTCGTTTCATATTCGCATGTATTTACTTTGTATCACTTGTCACTTTTTTATTATTATTGCGACTGCGGCGGGGGTGTCTGTGATTTTTTATGGCTCAGCTGTAGTCCGACTCGGATTCAGTTGCTGTTGTTGCTATTATTATTATTATATCGTTCTTCATCGGCTTGATGGCCCATTCATTGTTGTGTGTTTATAAGGCGCACAAATATTTTTCATTACTTTGTTTGCTGCTGTCGCAGCTGTTGAAGGGATTAATTTCTTGATTTACCCAGGGCATATACGTTGCCGTAGTCACCGTAGCTCCCGCTCCCGCTCCCGCGCCCGCTCTCAATTTCAATTTCCTTCTGCTGCTGTGCAATTGTGTGGAAACGTATTGAAAGTAAGTCTCCACTCATCTCCTCCCTGCAATCTAGTGGGGAAAATATGCTAATGGAGGGAGCCATCCGTCAGCGGCGAAATGAAATTCGTTTCATTTTCCCATCACTTCTTAACGTCAAACACTTTCCATTGTGAGGCGTGCAGGCTTCATGTCAGCTACCTAGCAGCGTATTTTTTCAAGGGATTATCATTTCCCTTGCCTTTTTTTCTTGTTCTTGTTTTGGCTTCCTTGTTATTATTGTTGGTGGAAATTGTATTAGATTTTCTCTTTGTTGCCTGCTCGGTTAACGCGTTTTATTGTCCCTCCGCTGATGCTCTGTTGTTTCTTTTAAATTTCCATAGGATTATCCGGGAGATTTAATTTTAGTTGTATATTTGTTTTCTATTTGTTTGGTAATACCCAAAAAGTGGCAAGAGGGAATAACGCGTGTCGTTTGAAAAAAAAGGATGGCTAAAGCACCAGCTAAAGCCTTTCGCACAATTGCTTAAACATAAGCACGCACCAGGGGATTAGCAAACTGGGCGAGGGGACATTTCTAGAAGTGAATCTGCTTGAGCACACTTAACCATTCTGTTTTAGTATCCGCCTGCACCAAACTTTCAAACTTTTTTATGCCAAATCTAAATTCTAGATTTAATTGTCAGAGAAACCGATGGTAATACTGTTTTTAAAGTAAGAGTAACTGCTACAGAGGTTGTAGCCATACGAGAGACTTATGCTATCCCAAGAAACTGGTGATCAAGTAGGGATATGCCTGCGAAGCTCTTAACTCTACAATGCCAAGACAATGATGGAGTGCCACAAATCCTTGTCCAATGTTTTCACTTTAATAAACATTTTCTTCCAAGAACATTTGGAGAACAGAGAACAGCTTCATTCGTTTTCAAAATGCTCATACATTAATCAACACACGAATGAACTGGCTTTGCGCTCTTTGCATCAAATTTGCATACACAATATATTCGCCGTAGAGTTTTATCCAATCATATTGTTGGCACTCTGATTATAATCATGTTCGTCTTCATTCGAAACAGTTCGGGTGTTTTGTTCGCTTGGCTCAGCGACGATTTATTAGAGTGAGCGAGAATCACCTCGTTTGAATAAACTCTGCTGGAAGTTATGGGAAAAAACGAGAGAGAGAGAGAGAGGAGGATCGAGCACATGAACGTTCGATCAAAAAACTCTAGCTCAACCGCTTGATGAGTTTGACGGTATGAGCTGAATATAATCAGCGCTGAGTATTGTTCGATGAATAAATATGTATATACATAAATTTCCGTTTGTCAAAAATCTTCGGCTTAACCGTTCGACGCGTTTGCTTAATTGCATTTTCTGTTCAAACGTCGTTATTTTTTTTTTTGATTTTATTAAAAGTATATTAAGTTTGTGCAAAAGTATGTAACAGGAGAAGGAATCATTTCCGACCCTATAAAGTATATATATTCTTTGATCAGCATCAGCGCCGAGTCGATATAGCCTTGTCCCTCTGTAGTGTCTGTGTGTGTCTTCGTTCGTAGAAAAGTTGTGGACAAGAGTCCTACGAGCGGTAAGTCCTCCTGTTCTATGATTTTCTCGAAAAGGTCACTCACACAATACTTTGGAATAATTCTGGAGAGTTAATTGAACAGGAATCGCTGTGCCAAAGAAATGATAAAGCAAGAGCAGTGGTCTAAAGTTAACAAATATCAAAGAACACTCCGCCACCCCCGCCACCCACCACCCCAAAAAAAAAGGAAAAAAAAAAAAGTAAAGGCACAGCAGGTCGGGCTGGAATGACAGCTCACTTTAACGGTATGGAATAAAGAACAAAGTGATTTCGTGTTCTGAGGTCAGCAATTTGGAAATTCTGGGAAGTTTGTTGAAACGTCAATATTTCAGGCAGGAACTACCACATCCCAGGCGGACATGTGACAGTAGTCCATATTTCAGCCAACCTTGGCTCACGTCAGAAGATGTGGAAACCTGAAGGTTCTGTTTCGTTTGTGTTAAGAAAGCTGAGAAATAGGGTTGTAATCGTTAACGTTAGTACCGTCCAAAAGCCATCGGGTTCGGCGCCTCTCCTTACGATCAGACCAGATGTACTGAATTTGGATATCGTTGGGAGGAAGACTTGGAGCCGTAGCTTACAAATCCGTGATTTTTGATGGTTTTTGTGGGGTAAAGTCCAGTCGGACTTGGATGCATGACAGAAGTCCATATTTCATGCCAACTTGTCACGTCAGAAGGCATGGGGAAACCTGAAGGTTCCGTTTCGTTTGTCTTAAGAAACGCCGTGAAACTCAGGGGTTGTTGTTGTAACCGTTAACCGTTTGGGTGACGTCACGCGCCAGCCTTCGGGTTCCGCGTTTCTCCTTACGATCTCAGTACTTCAGATGTACTGACTTTGTATATCGTAGGGAGGAAGACCTGAGCCGTAAGCTTACGAACCCCTGATTTTTGCATGCCTTTTGTGTAAAATGTCACCCCCATAATCAACTTAACTACATTTGAGTTTATTTGCAAATTTTATTGACATTTAATTTAGTATACAAACCAAGAACTATTTTTGTTTACTTCTATTATTATTATTGATGTTCTCCATGATACCTTTGGTTGCTAATGGTAGGGATGATTGTTAGTGATTTGGCCTTTAAATGTGTTGTTGTTTATAGTTTTTGCAGGAGTGACCTGTTTTAGGTAAACAAATTTATTAATAATGACAAAATTAGTGCTATTTAGTCCCTAGATGTAACTCACCAACAATATATTGCGAATTTATAATTATAAAATTTTTTTGACAGAGAATATGTCAATACGTCTTTTTTCTGCCAAAGCCGAAATCTCACTGACTTCACAATTTTTTCGTTCTTTTCTCTCTTTCGTTTGGGCAACTTCACTAAGCTGACGTTTCTCACTATCGTGTTTGATCTAAACGACTAAGAGAGATTGAACCGTTTCGCGATATGCCGACTTTTAGCCTTACGAATAGCTGAGAAAATAACGTGTGAGTTTTCATGGTGACAAATGGACTTATTTCATGCTACAAAAATTATGTAGTGACTATTTTCGTGAAATTTCATGCCACCAAATGGTCCTAGTTACATTTTACATTTGGTTTCTAGTCGACTGGGATGGTGTAAAAGAAGAGAAACACCCTATGCGTGTGCGCCGCGCGCGCTCACGACGCATAAGCAACAAAGTTGTAGCTTTTTGTTTTGTTTGGAATGTGCGAGAGGGAAGAGAAACACATATTTAAACTCCCCACCCACAAAAAAAAAATTAATATGGGAGAGAGAGGACAGCGAATAAATATATTTTATTTTTTATAAGCTTAAGTCGTGTGCGCAACCCTGTGCCCCCCCCGCAACCTAGTTGGTAACCCAACCCCAACATAGATTGAATTGAATTGCAAGCAACCACCCCCTTTTTTTTTTTGGAGAGCCAATCCTCCCAAGAGCTCAAATACTCTACGGAGCAGTCGTGCATTCAGTTTGTTATTGTGTATTTTTGTAGCGTCAATCCTCCCCAGAGATATAACACTCTTCGGAGCGGGTGTTCCTCTACCCCTCCCTGACTCTTAGATATCCGGTCACACCAGTAGGAACTCCCGACTAGAGCCCGACATTTTGCTTTATTCCCTCCCGCGGAACAGAGTAGCCGGAATGAGACACTGGGAACCAGGTACTGGCCCACGACTTCTATTGTAGCTTTGTGAATGAGGAGAAGATTTAAAGCAGTGGAGCCCAAAATACCCAAAGCCTATCCCATGGGAAAGGAACTCATAATTCTGCTGGTGTCGCAGCCGCATTGAGAGAGAGAGAGCACGTGTGTTCTATAAATAGCACGCCCGACGGCTTGCTCTCTCACGACGCGTGCTTTCTCACGAGGCATTTGTTCGTTTGCTTGTTGCTCATGTTTGACGTCATGACGTTTACTTCGTGTTACAAGCGCAGAGCTTGATTGTGTGAGTTTGGGCACCACTGATTTAAAGCATCCGAGACCTTTTTTGGGGACTGCCCTGCACTTTTTGGTTATTCGCACACAGTACCTGTTAAAACCATTTATTGTATATCTGGGCAGTCTAAATAATCTGCCCCGCCAATACTCACCCTGCACTGTATATCCTGTAACAGACAATTCAATTATTTGCTCTATGTAAATTTAATTATCAATTCGTAGCCCAAGAGTAATTTAAGACATTGCATTTTCCCACCCTACTCGAAATTGAAAGCTTTCACTCCCCTTCGAAGCTTAGTTTGCAACACTTAACTTGCTTTTCCTTAAAAATATTCGACATAATTCCTTCCATAAGTTTAAGAAGAAATCTTTGGGCCGATTTTCTCAACTTGCACTTAAACTCACCCAGACCAAAATGTATCTATTACTAAGCAGCTATCTAGAAGATGAGAAATCTTTTCTTAGAGGGTCAGATATTTTGTCCTTTTAGATGGATTTCGAAATGAGCTGTGGGAAATTAAATTGCACACCATAAAGTCTGTCATGACTTTTTAAATAAAAATATACAATTCAATATGTCGCCCCTAACTCACTAAAGCCACGCACCGTAATTCACATTTGGGCTTAGCTAAATTTGCCTTGAAAATGCCAAGAAGCCCTAAAAATGATTTAAATTACCTTTTGGTTTATTACAATTACATTTTTTCCCCCTCATGACACTCTAAAAAAACACATAAATTAAAATACTGTAGCAACAAAATGTTAAAGTTGCAAAAAAATTGAATTGATTGCATAAATCAAAATATAAACTGCAATAAATTATGCAATTTGCATTTAAGAGCATAAAATAAATATATAGCAAAATGCATATAAATAAATATGTGGAAACATGTCCACATAGACAATGGAATGTCAAACAAATGTGAAGCTAATTTGTCAGCTTGTTGATGTCAGACCAACTGACAGGCAGACGACAGACGCCAGACATCCAGAGGTGGAGAGGGTCAGTCCGGAACAAGACCACAAAGCCATGAAGCCATGAAGCCGTCACTCAATCAGATGAGCAAAACGAATTGAAATTTGTGTGATTGCAATGCAGTTTACAATTAACTGAAATATGATTCGCATTTCTATTATGGTTATAAAGGGCAATTACGTATAATATTTATGGGCAAACCGCAAAATAATTTCATTTATAGAGGATTTTACATGTGCAAATGTAAATATGGGCGTGGCTGACTTTGTGCTAATTAATTACTTAACGGCAACAACAGCCTGTTGATGATGTGTTAAGCATATGCAATTACAACTATGCAAGAGTATTTATGTATGCATAATGTCTTTATAAGGAAGCAAAGGGTAAGGGAAAATTGGGTCCAAGTATCTGAAGGAGACTGCTCAAGGCGAGAATTATTTAATTAATGACTTACAAAGTATTATTAGTATGAGATTAATTTGCGGCTTAAATCAAATACGACGGTCACCTACAAAAACTTAAAGTTCATATTGATATTCACAGGTTGGAAAAGAATATTAATCTTTTTCATCAATATTAAATTTTATAATATTAAAATGTGATATGACTTTCATATCAATTAGAATTCGAAAAACGGAAAGCGGCGGCATACTCATTTTAGCTGTGAAAGAGTAAAATGGTATGATCTGGTGTGGTGCAGAGGTTAGTGTGTGAGACTGCTGTGCGGAAGGTATCGGTTCAATCCCGCCTCGGAACATTTTGTTATACCCTTGGAGAGGGTCTATCAAAATTATCCAGATGTTTGTTACGCACAGAAGGAAGCATCTCCGACGACATAAAGTATGTATATTCTTGATCTGCATGACGAGCTGAGTTGATATGGAAATGTCCGTCCGTCCGTCCGTCTGTTTCTATGCTATCTCCTCCGTAAGTTTTAAAGCTATCTCAATCAAACTTTGTACGAAGTCTTTTGGTACAAATACGCTGCACATTTGTCGGAACCGTCCGGATCGGATAACTATAGCATATAGCTACAATAGGAACGATCGGTCGAAAAACTAGTTTAAGTGAGAAAAAGTTTTTTGTTTTCAATGCAAACGTCTCCGAACCTCGTTTTTAAAAGTTATCTATGCTTTCGGACAAAATCGGACAACTATATATATAGCTGCCATACCAAAGAAAGATCTGACAAAGAGCCTTAGTAAGAAAAACTTTTTTGTTTTCAATGCTATCGCTTCCAAACTTGTTACTGCTCCATATTATATACTACCCCACAATTCTGTCAAATTTGAGTCAAATTGGATGTGTATAGCATATAGCTGCCATAGGAACGATCGGTCGATAAAGTAGTTCTTGTGGGAAAAACTATTTTGTTTTCAATGTGGGCGTTTTTATACTTTCCAGTTATCAATATTATCTGTTTCAACACAATTTTACAGATTGATTTGACAGATTGATCAAAATCGGTTGCATATATAGTAAGGCTGCCATATAACAAACTGGCTGCCATGTTTCATGATGTATTTACATCTCGGTCGAGCCGAAGTAAGCTTTCCACTATTTTGTTTTCAATGATAGCGCGACCCCAAACCCGGCCTATACTTGTGGTATTTCCGCAAACTTGTCTTTGCAAGCGCGTAGTTCTAGTTGTATTCGTCGCATCGGTTCACGCTAGAGCTTTTTGGAAAGCTCTTTTCACGCGCTAACACGTGTTTGATTTATTGTTGTTTGTTTTTAGTCGTTCGTGAGTTATAGCGTCGCAAACATGGAGCAAAATAAAGAGAAAATACGGCATATTTTACAGTACTACTACGATAAAGGCAAAAATGCATCTCATGCTGCCAATAAAATTTGTGCAGTTTATGGACCCGATACAGTTTCCATTTCCACCGCACAACGATGGTTTCAACGTTTTCGTTCTGGTGCAGAGGTGATCGAAGATGCGCCACGGTCCGGAAGGCCTGTCGTCGAAAATTGCGATAAAATCGCTGAATTGATCGAAAGAGACCGGCATAGTAGCAGCCGTAGCATCGGCCAAGAGCTGGGCATGAGTCATCAAACCGTTATAAACCATTTGAAAAAGCTTGGATTCAAAAAGAAGCTCGATGTATGGGTGCCACACGACTTGACGCAAAAAAACATTTTTGCCCGTATGGATGCATGCGAATCGCTTCTGAATCGCAACAAAATCGACCCGTTTTTGAAGCGGATGGTGACTGGCGATGAAAAGTGGGTCACTTACGACAACGTGAAGCGCAAACGGTCGTGGTCGAAAAGCGGTGAAGCTGCCCAGACGGTGGCCAAGCCTGGATTGACGGCCAGAAGGGTTCTTCTGTGTGTTTGGTGGGATTGGCAGGGAATCATCCACTATGAGCTGCTCCCCTATGGCCAAACGCTCAATTCGGACCTGTACTGCCAACAACTGGACCGCTTGAATGCAGCACTCATGCAGAAGAGGCCATCTTTGATCAACAGAGGCCGAATTGTCTTCCATCAGGACAACGCCAGGCCACACACATCTTTGGTGACGCGCCAGAAGCTCCGGGAGCTCGGATGGGAGGTTCTTTTGCATCCACCGTATAGTCCGGATCTCGCACCAAGTGATTACCACCTATTTCTTTCCATGGCGAACGAGCTTGGTAGTCGGAAGTTGGCCACAAGAGAGTCCTGTGAAAATTGGCTCTCCGCTTTTTCAATAGGGAAGCGAGCTTCTATAAGAGGGGCATTATGAAGTTGGCATCTCGTTGGAAACTTTTTCGTCATCGAACAAAACGGCGCATATTTGACTTAAATCGCATTATTATACAATTTTATGAACAATTGAAAATATAAAAAAATACCACAAGATCGACTTATATTATCGCACAGATTAGAAAATCTTGGTCAAAATCAGAGGACTATATCTTATGGCTGCCATAAGAAACATCGGTTTGAGTATGGGGTTGCATTAGAAAAATGTTTGCGTTCTTAAACTCTGAGATTTTAGAACATTTGCAACTGATTGATCAGAGTGACCATGCATATTTTAGGTGCATGGAACCTTTGACGGAGAGCGAGCTGCAGTCTTAGTCTCATCTTAAAAGAGATAAAATTGGTGGCAGTAAAGAAGCCTGAAACCATACCTTGACTTAAGGAATTTGGTATTTTGGCATACATTTCTATTCTAATATTGGAAATTCCGACCAAATTTTCAAATTCAGCTTCGTTTTTAATTTAAAAATAATTTTTTCTTAGTTTGCTTTTTTTTGCTATATTCTTAGCCATGTATTTAAGGTACATTTTTAGGTTAATAAACCCCACCCTATGACTCCATTGTTTCTATTTAGATAAAATATTCAGAGCAATTAATTTAATTTCCCACACTCTTAGCCAAAATTAATAATGGTGTGCCTAATTATTGCACTTGAATGAGCACAAAGGTCATCAAATTGAGTTACTTCATTTGTGTTTAGGCCTTTATGTAAGACTCCAATTATGCATTTCATTGGGCCAAAGCTTGTGTCTTTAGCCCAGATAGTTGCAGAGTTTTAATAGGTGTGCCACACTTCCACTTACCGTCACATATTTACACACACACACACACACACATTCACGCAGCCATATGCAGTTTAGGCTGCTCCTTGCTCTTCAGTTTTATTTACAGGAGAACATTTGCCCAAGGTAAATGCCTGACAGTCAGCAAAGTGAGCCAGATGAGAAGAGCAAATGTTTGGTCCCCTCCTTTTGTGCGTGAGTGTGTGTGTGTGTGTGTGTGAAACTGATTCCTGTGTGCATGGCCAAAACGGTAAATATCTGATAAATCTGTTGCATTATAGCACCAAATTGCTGTTGATGTAGGCACTAACTGCATATCGATTTGTCGACATGTCGTCCCGTTGGTCCTAATTAAATGACAACCATAAATTTTGGAAACTAATCAGCAGGCAATAAACCTATCTCCTTGGTTTCCTGTAATTTATTAAACAGAAAATTAGAAAAACCAAATTTTGCTTTCTGATTTGTGTGCTCTAAACGGTGTTTCATAACATGAAATTTCATATTTCTATTTGATTGAAGTGAATCCGTTCGATCTCCGTGGCAAAGAAGCATAATTATATTGATAAAAGAATACTGAACCCTAAGATTCTTCTTCCCTTTTTGTAAATGATTTACGACAGAGCTCCGGGGAGTACATTTGCGATACTTAATTTTCCTTTACGCGGAGATGGCCAAAAAATGTCTTTTACCACGAACCTAGAACTAAAGCTGAGAGACTCGAAAACAGCAATTAGCAGCACCTGGCGATAACTTTACTGCAAAAAAAATATAAGCTCGAGTACAACATGCAGGATGTTTGAGGCCACATTAAAAAACTATTGCGGTATTTCATTAAAAGAGTGTTTTATCTTCCACAAAACACGCCTACATATGCCATACATCTAGGGACAGGACTTCCAGCAATGTTTCTACACACTCTAGGCACGCACTTTCGCTACATAAACAAAAAAATAAAGCTGCAGGAGAACAGGCTGCCCTGTATCGTTGTTAAAACACTTTTGGAGCGAAAATCACAATGCTCGGGACTTTGGAATTCTCCTGGACCTGTCGCTGCCTGATACTTGGAGCGTCACTCAACGCGCCCTGCTACAATGAACTAATGAACGAGCTCGATATAGCTTTGAAGTCTCTGCACTAGGAAGCCAAACTCGCAACACATATCGCTCACTTACTTCAAAACTGGCAAAACTCAGTTACTGTTTAGTCACAGTCAAGTCACTGTCAAGTCATTGTTAAGCCACTGACTAGTGACTGTCATATCATTGGTCAGTCACTGTGTAGTCACTATTAAGGCAAGTGACTGTCAAGACAGTGCTTAGTCACCGTTCATATCAAGTCACTGTTTAGTCACTGTTTAGTCACAGTCAAGACACTGTCAAGACACTGCTTAGTCACTGTTCAGTCACTGTCAAGTCACTGTTTAGTCAAGTCGCTGTCAAGTCACTGCTCAGTCACTAATAAGTCACTATTAAGTCACTATCAAGTCACTGTTTAGTCACTGACAAATCACTGTCAAGCCACTCTTTAGTCGCTCTTTAGTTACTATCGAGTCACTGTTTAGTCACTGTCAAGTAAGTGCTTAGTCACTGTCAAGTCACTGTTTAGTCACTATCAAGTCACTGTTTAGTAACTGTCAAGTAACTGTATAGTCACTGTTTAGTCACAGTCAAGACACTGTCAAGCCACTGCTTAGTCACTGTTCAGTCACTGTGAAGTCACTGTTTAGTTACTGTCAAGTTACTGTTAAGTCAGTGCTTAGACACTGTTCAGTCACTGTTTAGTCACTGTCAAGTCGCTGTCAAGTCACTGCTCAGTCACTGATAAGTCACTATTAAGTCACTATCAAGTCACTGTTTAGTCACTGACAAATCACTGTCAAGTCACTCTTTAGTCGCTCTTTAGTTACTATCGAGTCACTGTTAAGTCACTGTCAAGTAAGTGCTTAGTCACTGTCAAGTCACTGTTTAGTCACTGTCAAGTCACTGTCAGTCACTGTTAAGTCACTGTTTAGTCACTATCAAGTCACTGTTAAGTCACTGTTAAGTCACTGTGAAATCTCTGTCCAGACACTGTCAAGTCACTGTTTAGTCACTTTCAATTCACTGTTCAGTCACTGTTAGTCACTTTTAGTCACTTTTACACAGTCACTTTTAGTCACAGTCACGTCAAGTCACTGTTTAGTCACTAGTCACTGTTCAGTCACTATCAGTCACTGTTTATCACTGCTAGTCACTGTCAGTCACCAAGCACTTCACTATCACTCAGCACTACAGTCACCACGAGCACTGTCAAGTCACTGTCAAGTCACTGTGTCACTGTTCACTGTTAGTCACGCAGTCACGTTTACTATCAGCACAGTCACTGTAGTCACTGTCAGTCACTGTTTAGTCACTGTCAAGTCACTGTAGTCACGCAGTCACGTAAGTCACTTAGTCCTACAGCACGTTTAGTCACTTCGCAAGTAATCTTAGTCACTGTCAAGTCACTGCTCAGTCACTGTTTAGTCACTATCAAGTCACTGTTAAGTCACTGTCAAGTCACTGTCAAGTCACTGTTTAGTCACTGTCAAGTCACTGTCAAGTCACTCTAAGTCACTCACTAGTCACTGTTAAGTCACTTCAAGTCACTGTTTAGTCACTGACAATCACTGTCAAGTCACTTTCACTTTTAGTCACTGACAAATCACTGTCAAGTCACTCTTTAGTAACTATCGAGTCACTGTTTAGTCACTGTTAAGTAAGTGCTTAGTCACTGTTTAGTCACTGACAAATCACTGTTAAGTCACCTCCACTTTCCCCCAGTTTCCCTTCTCTTTTCACCCCAATTTCACGCCTCTCCTCCTGGGACACTCCGCTAAAACAACAACACAATATATGCATGATGTAAGCGTCACGTGACGCTAAAATCAAATTTTGCTTCTACTAAAATCTTCCGCACCGAAATTAAAGATGTTTCACATCAAAAACTCTTTTCAAATAATTCAAATTTAAGTTGATATAGCCATGTCCGTCTGTCAGTCTGTCCGTCTGTCCGTATGAACAAACAGATCTCACAGATGGTAAGAGATAGAGGTTTGACATGTATGGGACAACTGCTTCTTATACTTGCAAACAGATTAAGTATATTTTCAATTTTTGCCAAGCCCCCTTCCGCTCCCCGGAATTTTTAAAAAACATCATATCTCCCACAATTTTGTAGATAGATGGTTGGTACCTTTTAGAGATAGTTAGTAATTAGCATAGCATTATTTATCGATTTGCCGAAGAAATGATAAAGAACGGATGAGCGGTTCTCAAGTTATGAGCAAAAAAGTCCATGTCCCCCCATTTAACAGCTGAACCCTTTTTTTGGGAATTTTTAAAAAGGTTGTTCAGTCGAAAATTGTCAGCTGTTCGCTCTCATTTACGCTCTCTAGATACTTTTTGGTCAGCTGTTCACTCTCTCTTGATTCATTTGGGTTATGGTCGTCTCCCTCTAACCACAGTGATTTCCTACTGGCACTTTGAAGTATCTTTTTGGGCACTATCGTTTAGCACCAGCAAAATTGAGAGGCAGCGCAAACGTTCTCTCTAATATTCTTTGCTCCATGCCATTAGCCGGTAAAGATGACTGCTGCGTTCTCTATAACTAAGCTACAGCCTCCTCTTACTGTTAGTGGTATTACTCAGTTGTCATTTGCATTTTCGGCATTTGCAAAACCTGTCAGAATTTCTGTTGAAGTCACGCAACTTCACTTTACCCAGCATTTGCTAAGCTGACAACATATTTTTGACAGCTTATGTCTTAATCTGCTTGAGTCATGCGAGCAAAGCGTCTTATGAATATAATTCATATGCAGGTAGACGGTGTAAGAACAACAGCTGACTTCTGCTGCAGCTACATGTTTGGCTTTAAAACATGATCAAAGTTCAGTTTGCCATGTTTATATTTTTAAGTGAAATTTTATATGTCTTGTGGGTGTCATCTGTCGTCTGCCCTTGACTCTCGTTTTTCATTATTAAGGCTGATAAGTTATCATTTGCATACATTTTTGCAAAAAACTGGTTTCCTTAATGAGGCACAGTTTATAACAAAATAATATTGGCACAGGTTTCATTGTGACCCAAAGATTTCCTGGAAGTAATCAAATCGCTCAACAATTACAATATACATACATGCTCGAGGAGGCAACCAGGGTAGTGAAGCATCAGTGGGAAGGACTCAAGAAAAGAAGTAAGACAAGACTAGACTAACGGCATGACAAGAATTACGTTGTATGAAAAGTATCGCATATCAACAGACGACAAGGGCAAGGACTACGTGAAACAGCAGGACGAGCGATGAGACTTTGCCATTGTCTGGATGTAATGTAGCGCCACATTCTGTGCTCCTCCCGGCATGTTTTATTGTCCCTGTTTGCTGCATATCGCATATCCTTGGCATATACAGACGCATTTATTGAAGATTTACAATGGCAACTTGCCGACAAACAAACAAGAACCGGGCAGCATTTGGTGCGCCTTTTGGCATTTTGCAACTTACATATTTTCCCTGTGCTTTGTTTCGCCCTCCTCCTGCTCGATCCGCTGGCTACATAATTTCATTTGCTTGTGCCTGGCATCGGGAATGGAAATGGGGTACAAGTTTTCAGTTATGTCCGCAAAAACAACAGCAAAAATGCTTAAAAGTATGCTGCAGTTCGCCAGCTTCCCCAAACACGTACGAAAGCAAACTGCTTTGCTCGCCGAGAAGTGGGAGGGGTAACAACGGACAAGGACGACGACGACACACGTCACGGCAAACGTTAAAAGTTTACCATCAATGTTTGCATTTCGAGTTTCTCTCCTGGCAGTTCATTTCGTCCTTGACATGCACCCAAGCATGTTGCAGCTGATGCTGCCAACAGTCTCATTGCATTGAAGCCAGTTTTTCGGGCACGGCTAATGAAAATACAGAGTAGCTTTGAGCTTAAACTCATTAAGCAGTCGTCGCCTACTTAGGCAAACTTTCACTTCAGTGGTAGGCAAAACTTTTCACTCATAAGTCAAGGATCAGCGTAAATTGATGATGCATCCACACTAGAAGCACACCTGCAGCACAAACGCAGTTTCAAACTAAGTGGAAATTTTCAGCTTACTTGTAAGTGGCCGTAACCTCAAAATAAGAACGAAAATTTTGAGAGCAACTGCGCTTAAAGTTCCTGAAATTGTCCACAATACAGTTATAATGCGTATAAATTGGGGATCCTCTTCATTAGGGACTACCAAAGACCAATATTATCTCTCAGATGCCGAACGGACATACATTGGTTTTGCAGTATGCAGCTATTTTTTTGGGGGGCGACGAAAATCGCGCTCTCTCCGCTCGCACAAAGTTGAGAGAATCATCTTCATATTCTAATGTCTTTGGCACTACCCTTCATTGGAGATGAGTCATTTGATGGAATAATAACCTCACAGGTACAGCCAGGAGTTGTTTAAAAACTTAAAAACTTAATACCGGAAATGCACCCGGAATTGATCAAATGCAAGCAGTATTTATCAAATTGCCACTTCTTTCAAACGAACCTCGCTTTTTTGGCGATCCGATAGAGGTTTGTCTCGGGAGAGGAATCCCATAAAGATGGGATGATCCCTTTTAAAGTTATGACCACGAGAAAGTTCGCTGCCGCAGCTATGGCTTGCTTGTTTGCCAAATGGTTTTAGTTATCTTTGTAACTAACTTTATTTAATTATAGAAAATTCCGCGGGGCTCAAGACGGTCAGCGATGGCACATGCCTTTCATCGATAGATTTTATAAATATCGATAGGTGGCTGCAGCTATCGCATGAGGGATGCCACAGCTACTCCCACCCAGTGACCAGGTCGGAAGCGACCTGGACCCCAGAAAGTCGTCTAGGGCGATCATCTCCTGTTGTCGTTGGTGGTGGCCATGGTATCCGTAACGACTGTACCGGGTCAGTGTTGGGTTGCTCCAACGGTTTCTTGACAGGAGCTGCAACAGCTCATCAATTGTGGCGTGCGGTGATGATCCGAAACGGCTGAGGTGGCCTCTCGTCAAGCCGGTAGTTTGGCCCCTTGATGAGGTCGTTCTTAGAGTGGGGGTTGATCAGCAAGTTCATTCGAGCTGGGTTGATGTGGTCTTGCGTGGAGGATGAGCAGCTACTGGAGTCCCACATGTCTCTATATGATGAAAAACGTTGTGCGTACTCTTCGTGCTGTGTTTTGAGTCCTGGTGACGTCAATAAACTGCGCAAGCACTCAAAAATCGATGCTCTGGCTGAGCTTTAAGATTGCAGACTGGGCATTGTAGCGATTCGCGTTGTTTGGTCGAATAGTTTTTGGTGTTGAGGTCGATGAAAACCATTAGACGTGGCTGGGCCAGGCAATGGTCGCCCGACGACGATCCCGTCGAATTGTTGCTGATCCTTCGCTGAAAGCGACGATGTGCTGATCGTCTCGTAGCACAGGTGGTTATGCTGGAGGAGGCGGTCGTGGTCGAGATCCGAGCCCCAATCCGTGGTCATGTTGATGGCCTCAAGATGGTATTGCTGGTGCTAAAAAGTAGGTGTGGTTGAAACTGTTACCAACCAGCTCGATGTCGACAGTAGAGAGCCTGGTCTGCATCAGGTGTACACCCCATCGGGGCACAGAGGACTGCGCGCCAAGCTGTTGCCGTTGGGGCGCGACGTTTGCGTTTGTGTGTGTTTGCGTGGCGTCAGCAGAGTCACCCAGCCAGCAATTTAGCAAACGTTTTGCAAACCAAGCTTAAAGTAAGATTGCTTTTGCAAGTGTGTCGTATGGCAGCCTACGACATTTACATTCAGCAGCAACAATATTAGGAAAAAATTAAGAAAGCAGATTATATACGATTGTCAACATCAAGTGCAAGAAAATTTACTGCTGACAAGTCATGCATTCGAGTCTTCACTGTCGCCACTGCCATTCGTCGTAATATTTAAATTCTATTACAGAGACATTCACCCTTATATTAAGGCAGGAAGAAAACTTTGTATTTCCCCTTAAATTAATTTTATTTGAATTTTTTAATAATAAAAATAACCAACCAGAACACTCACAAAATAAATGGTTAAAACGCTTTCTTATTTCACTTACAATACGTGTTTTGTAACCGTATTTACAAAGCTTGTGGAAAGCGTATAAAAATGAATTATAAAACATGTTTTGCAAGCGACTTTTTTAAGCTTATAAAGATAGGTGCATTTCGATTATAAAACGCTTACCTTGAAGCGTTTTTTAAATGTCGCAGCAGCTTTTTATAAGCGTTTTGCCTTTATTTGAATGCTTATAAAACGTGTATTTTTATATAAAATTGTTTGCTGGGCAGCGATGCACACACATGCCTTAGTGTGTGTGTGTGTGTGTGTGCACAACCCCACTGAACCGCACAGCGAACTTCAAGCGAGAGTATCGTGAAACTATCGCACTCGAGCACACAAGTGATACGACTGGCAAAAGTATCGTCAAATTATCACATTCGAGCTTCAATATGATATGTGAATAGGAGAGAAAAATGATATTGACGAAAAACGAACAAAGAAGGCTCGCAAAAACTTTCGAAAAAATCTTGCGAAAGAATCTTTTGCGAGCTATCGAGAACGTAACTTTCTCTGCCACAAACTGCCACTCCCGTAGTAACCTTAGGTTGCGATGGCTGACCACTTAGGCCTCATGGGCCCGTTGCGATGCCATATATTCCCTGTTAACCCTTTAATCCTGAGGGAGGTCAATACTGAACCATTGTGTAGACAGAATAAGTGTTGAGCTGGGATCTCTATCTCGGACATCTCCCAGAGATTGGTAAGGAAGGGCTGACCTAGGATCCTAAGTCTCGTCCTACTCAGAGCGGGGCAGTGGCATAGAAAGTGATGTACCGTTTCCTCCTCTTCTTCATATCTACAACTTCTACAGAAGTCATGGTGTGCTATGACTAGGCGTGATGCGTGTCTGCCAATAAGACAGTGACCCGTTAGGGCTCCTACCGGAAGTTCTATGTGTTCCCTTCTGTAACGTAAAAGTGTGTTAGTGATTTTTTGGTTGAATGTTGGCCACGTAAGTCTTGCTACTGAACACGAGGAAAGGTTTTTCCACCTGTCATTAGCAAGGCGTAGTGTTTCGGTTTTTATGTGAAGCTTGTAGGTAGCTATAGGCATCCCTATTGTGCTCTTTTATGAAAGGAGCTCGATGGTAGTGCCTAGTCTAGCCAGTTTGTCCGCAGACTCATTTCTATCTATGTTCCGGTGTCCAGGCACCCATATCAGGTGAATACTAAAGTGTCGGCCAATCTCGTTAAGGGATAAGCGACATTCAGTTAGCGTTTTAGAGTTATTTGTGTGTGAGTCAAGTGCCTGGATAACCCCCGTCCCAGGTATCGGATTCTTGTAGTCTAAGGGCTGTAATGGTAGCCATCTGTTTTGCTACAAGGTCTATTAGTACTAGATCCATTAGTGTGGTTCGGAGCGCGCCGCTCATACATATTTCAGCACTTCTCTGTACTTTGTTTAGCCTGTTCAGGACGTATTGTTTTTCAAGTGCTGGCCACCATACTAGTGACCCATATAAAAGTATTGGGCGTACCACGGCTGTGTAGAGCCAGGGGAAAATCCCCACTTCCGTCCTATACGCGTGTGTTCCAGAAATCTCTAGAGGTTTTCGTATGAACGTTAGCATTTCATATTAAAACTGTTCAAATTTATATGTTTAGGGGCTCAAATATGCCCGGCTACTAGATTAGATGACAAAAGTTGAGCAATTTGAAACCGCCTGCTCAAAGCCAAGTAGATTTGATGCGTACGGTTTTCCTTCCACATAATCTAGTAGGCGGTCTGATTCTTGGCACTTTGTAAATAAAGTAGTCCCAGTTTAGTTTGAATGCAATCGTTTATATGAAAATCTCTAGAGATTTCTAGAATACCCCTGATAGCCTTTTTGCATAAGAAAAGAGCAATTGTTGCCTTTTTTTGTGTTGTCATTCCAGAGTAGCTTCCTATTTAGAACGACTCCCAAGTATTTGGCATTGTCCCCAAAATTTAGGCTCACTCCGTTGATTTTTCGAGGGACGAGATTGGGAATTCTGTTTCTCCTGGTGAAGAGTACTAGTTCCATATTGTCTGGATTTACGCCAAGACTGCAAGATGTCGTCACACGCCGCACCCGTATCGCATGAGGGAATTGATCGGTGATGCCACATGGTCACATTAGTGGCGCCATCTATTGGTCAGTTTCAAAAATCTCTTAACATGGTTTCCCTTGTTCTTTAAAACAATTAGTGGCCCCATCTATTGGACAAGTTATGACCTAAAGGAAATTCGCTGCAGCAGCGCAGCAACAGCGTTACTACTATAGGTACAGAGTGTATTACAGTCGGGATTGACCAACTCTCTTACTTCTTTTTAAGTATGCTTCAAAAGCAGGACTGCTTTCGGTACTTGGTTCGGAGTTGAACCTCTCCGAAATTTTGGGAAGTGGTGCTGGGTCATGCTAGAACTCTCTGGGTGTGCGCGATCTTAGGACCAGGGCTTCAAGTGGTTAGTCGATACCAAATTCGCATCCAATCATTGATTTCCCACCTCGGTTTTGCAGTTGTGGTTTGTGCTCTTTGTTCTGCACTTTTTTGTTACCATTTTCTCCAGTTACTCAAATGCGCTTGCAAATTACTTGCCAAATTAGATAATTCTCTCGTTGCATATACAACTCCCATGTGTGGCGGCAAAGTTAGTTGATGGGCTAGCAAAACTTTGAATCCCAGCTCAGGTGCAGCAACAACACAAAACTACCAGTGGCTTCTGTACTCCACTCCAAGGTTTAAGGCAGCTCTCTCGTCCCTCGCCCCTTCTGGAACGGGGTTTGTTTGTCTGACTGTCTGTCGGCTGGCTTAAGTTCATCTCCGTTGATGTTGTTGTTGTTGTTTGTTGTCTGTACGTGTTGTCCTGGTGTTGTACGCACGTAAACGATGCCGAGTATTTATTACGCGCACAACTTGACATAATTCCTTTTTCCGCTCTGCCAGTTGAGAAGAGGAAGTAAAGCAGCCCTCGTCTAGGCACAGAGCCTGAAGTTGAACAAATGTTTGCGTCTGCCTTCAGTGGAAGTGACACTTTAGTTGAGGCGACACCGATACAGATTTATGAGCAACATTGCATTGCGTTCAATTGCCATCATCAACATCGTCGCCTGTGTCCCCCTCCTCAGCCGCCTCAGTACAAGATGAGTTTGGACTTAACAACTTCATCATACAAGTGCGAGTACATCCATGCGTATGCATGTGTGTGTGTGTGGTGATTTCTTAGCGCATTAAGCATCTACATCAACGACAAATAAACACCATTAGCAGCCAACAAACTGTAAGCCAAAATGGCGGCAACCATCAACGCGAAAATAATACGAAAAATGCGGCATTAATGGCAACGAGCGTGCAAAACAACGGAGCACAAAGCATGCGATGGCAAACGATATTATGATTATGATTATTATGTTGTTATTAGATTAAGAGCAATTTTAACTTTTTCCGCCTTTGCCTTTTGTGCTCGCTTCTATGTTTTTTGTTCCTTTTCGTGCGTCAACACTTCCCGCCTGCCGTTGGCTTACGACACTTGACGCTCAAGTTACCAAAGTTACTCGAGAAAGGCCCAAAGAACATACTCTGATCCAACACAACCGGCATCATTCTCCATTGTTTCCAGCTTGGGCCTTAGTGACGCTTAATTGGTTAGCTTTTATTACTTGGCAAGTGCCTGGAAGCGCATAATTTGTAACGTTGCTACCAAAAGGACTGAACGGGGTACAGTGGGATAAGGCTTGGATTACTGCCATTGAATACGAAGTTAAAGCCAAAGCTTCAATTGGACTAATTAAGTTGAAATCCTCTTAAATTATATTATACTTTACTTTTTGTGGAACTAAATGAAAAGAACTCTGTGCCAGCAGGTTGATGCTGAAATGGATTGTAATGCGTGAGAGATTTAAATATAAATATATATATATATTTTTTTTTAATTTTTTTCTGTGTGTAAAATTTCTAGCGCTGGCACGGATTCAGTTGATGCGCTTTGAGCGATAACCCTGTTGGGGCAAAATAAATGGTTATCAACCATCTACAGCGCTCGCAGTTGACGGTGAGGATGTTACATACGTCATTTTTAAAACAAGTAAGAGCATTGCAGTCGAGTGGCCCGACTCCAAAATACCGGGGACAGCTTAAATCGGGGATTAAATTGTTTGTTCGCAGAGAGGCAGAGAATTTTATATGTATATGTACTTTATAGGATCGGAGATGCTTGCTCCTGCCTGTTACATACAGTTGCACCAACTTTATATACTCTGTGTACAGAGTACACACAGAGTCAAATCAATCCGGTCCAGAACCCTTATAAATCGATTCAGTTAGGTCATTGTGAGATTTGAGGCTGAGTTGCTTAGGAAGTAGGTGAGATGACTGTTTCTGAATCGTTATCTGCCGGCACTGCCGCTGCAACCTCATGTTCAGGTGATGACGGTTAGCGGCCACGAAGTTGACCCTGATGTCTTCTGACTACTCGTTAGCCGTTAAGGCGAGCGTTGTCAGAGATGGGTTCCGGTTGCTCTGACATCAGACCCTCAATCCATTTTGGCCCAGTGGAGTAATTGCGAACCCAGACTGGACCTGTAATGGATCTGTAATGAAACGTTTAGTTACTTCAGCGTCGCAGACCTTACCTAAGGTTATTTCTTATGGTTGTATTTTGTCGAAGTATAATTTAATCTCTCGATTAATTAAAAGCTCCGCAGGAGCTCGATTGGTAGTGGAGTATGGCGTAATATGCTGACTTATTAAATAGCTGCATAGGGCGAGATCGATATTTGGTCGAACTTCTTAAGATAGTTCTTTGTACTCTGCACCATGCGTTCAGCTTGGCCGTTTGTTGCAGGATGAAACAGAGCTGATCGCATATGTCGGATTAGGTGGTTGTCCATGAACCTTTTGAGGTAAACGCTGTGCCATTGTCTGATACCAATTCGTCTGGAAGGCCGTGAGAACTTAATAGCAGGGGCTGCTGATTTGGACTTGACCACAGTGTCCTCAAGCCACTTGGAGTACGACTCGACCACTAGGAAAAACGTGTTGCCTTGGAATGGGCCAGCGAAGTTGATGTGAAGGCGGGACCATGGTCATTTGGCAGATTCCCAGTGGCTCGTTGCGATTTTGTTGGGCAGCGTTTTGCGACCAATAAAAAGATTTTGGACCATTACTACTTATCATGAATTTCGAATATTATCAGCTTGTAACGAACTCTGACCTGGGTAGTGCTCGCAGAGTCCAGGGTTACAGAAATTTAGGATTTCTTTTAGTCGTGGTTGCTGTAAATAAATTCCCTAAACAACAATCCGAGATTTCAATGTGTTCCCTTTTGGGTTTTATATTAATTCTATATTGTAATATTAACTCTAGGGTTTAGGCGATGTGTGCTTTATTAGATGTCCGCCGGGGTTTCCGGGTTGGTTCCGATCGTCTTGTTTTTCTGTCTGTTCGGGCTACTCTGTTCTGCGTAAGTAAGATGTCGACTCCAGTCGGGAATTCCTACTCCGAGTGCGACGTGATATATAAGAATAAGGGACGGGTAACGAGACACCAGGTTGAATAAGGAAGAACCTCCGATCCCATAAAGTTATATATTCTTGATCAGCATACACCGAGTACGCTTCATTCCGTCCGTCTGTCCGTCTGTCCGTCTGTCTGTCTGTATGAACGCGTCGATCTCAGAGACTGTAACAGATAGAGCCACATTTATTTTGGCATGTATGTAGGTGTATACTGTACCCACATCGAGTTTGTTTCAGATTTGGAAAATTCCTCCCTCCTCCAACTTTTAACAGCGTAAAAACTAAGAAATTCGTCTTCCTTTCTTCTAACTGTGAAAAACTTTGAGCTACAATTTTTAAGCATAAACCTAGTGACTTAATATATAATCAGTAAGGCCCAATATCTGTCTATTCTGTATACCACTATAAGATCCGAGCAAAAACAGCGAAGATATGCAAGTGCGCCTTCCCAAGGCAAAGCTAACTTCGTCTGTACCGAAGTTTTGAAACACTTAAAATAGCTTGTCACAACGGTTAGCGACTTCCACCAAACTTCGCAAATCAGCTTAAAAACATGACATATTACCCATGACCGTGTTTGAGAGCGATAATATTGAGAACAAACCAGTTTTTCTCACTATAACCCATTTTCCGAACGAACATTTGTATGGCAGCTACAAGAAGTAGTCATCCGATCCGGTCGGTTCCGACATATTAGCAGCGTGCAGTAAAAAGAAGACTCTGTGCAAAGTTTCAGCTCGATAGCTCCAAAACTGAGGGACTAGTTCGCTTAGTAACAGACAGACGGACAGACGGACGGACAAAGCTTAATCGACTCAGCCCGTCATGCTGATCAAGAATATATATACTTTACGTGGTAGGAGATGATTCCTTCTATGCGTTGCAAACTTCTGGGCAAAATTATAATACACTTTTCAAGTGTATAATAAAAGGAGTTCAAAGCTAAAGGAACCAGATTACTTGGAACAGGGTATTTTGCTGTCGGGGCACTCGACCACAACACTCTTACTTGTTTTGTATTATTTTATTTGTGCCTGCTGGGACATTCTGACTGCGTTCAAAATCTAGAGATCGGAGCACCAAAACACTCAAAAATTTAGATTATCCTGCGATATCACATTTCCTACATTGATTTATCTGAAATATCGCAGCTAACTAGACCATCAGTCGGCAAGAAATTTGAGTTTGGAAGCAGTTGAACAACAACAACGGAAAAATCAACCATCATCATCGGGGCTCGGTCGCGCACACTGCAAGTGCTGCGCCGTCTAATTGTACGTGCTGAAGCCGACGTCTGATTGTGCGTGTCGGCGCCTTGAAGCACGGCAATTTCTAATGCGCTGAGTCCGTCGAGTATTTTATTGCGCATTGATTTTTAGATGGAAGGTCGTGGGTTCGATCATCTAAAATTAGAAGTTTTTTCTTTCTTTAGAAAAATAGCTTTTACACATTCGGTCACCTTCATAAGCTATTGGCGCTGTGAAGCTGTGAAGTAATCTAGCCATGAAAAAGCAAATTCTCAAACTTTGCAGTTCGGATTTCGGCGTTAAGCTGTAGGTCCCTTTCTCCTGTGCACACACGCCAAGAGATTGAGAGATGCTTGGCTTGGCCCAGTTGAAGGAGCTGTATAGCCAATTTTACATTTTTTACAAGGGTATAAAATTAGCTATTTGCTGCATTACAAAAACTTAAAGCACACTTACATCCACAAGAATGCTCTCGGCAAGCTTGACTTTATCTGACATCTCTAAACCAAAGCCCGATACGTACTCTCTCCTCAATCGATTTGCATAAGTTCCCCGAAAATTAAAGAAAATAAGGATCAACGATTTGTGAACCAACCGTCGAACCAAGACTTTAGATTTGATAAATATAGGAACCACTTCGCGATCAGAACCAGAGACTTTATGACAGTTTCGAATCTAAGGACTGAACCTTCTGCAGAATTTAAACGGTTAGCAGCAGCTTCGAAACAAAAATATACACTCAGAAAATTATTTTTTCTAAATTTAAGAAAATTCAGTCAAGGGTTGAAACCATCCTAAAATCTTCTTTTTAAGGCAACTTTACTAAAATTCAGACAAAATGTCTTAAAATATAGAAATTATTTCCATTGAATGAAATCATTTTTCTCGTTATGTGAGCACCTAAAGTGACAACAAAAACTTGGCTTTAAAATCTTCTGAAAAGCGAACGAATGTAGAATTTTAGGGTTATGGGTTTTGATTAAAAATCTTAAAAATCTCTAACGCCCAGTGATATCTTTTCGATGCCTTGCTTTTCCCGACTCTTTTTTTCGTGTTTCATTTTTCTGTTGTTCTGCCAAAGTTCCAGTGTGCTAAGAGCTAAGAAATCTCATTTAAATTAAATAAGCAGCTCACATTAGAGGCACAGCATGAGCGTGCAGTGGCTCGCTTAGGTAGTTTGTGGCGCAATTTCAGCGCGAAATGAATTTAAATTGTTTGCCATCATTTCCTGCATTAAAGTTAGCTTCCTTTTAAGGGCCGGCTCCTTAGCTCGCGAAAGAAAGAAAGCAGAAGAGAAAAAAGCGGAATTACTTAATTACAACAATTATTAAATAGCCACCGAAACTTCTGCCCGCGCTTCGCGGTAACAGCCCGGCCAAACATACCGAAAATGGAAAAAAAACGAAACGAAACGGTTCTAAAGGGTCAGAAAGAGGTGGCCGGAGTGCGAGTTTCCTGTACTGTTGTCTGTTATTTTAATTAAATATTTTCACACCTACTTCGTTTCGGGCTTGCCTTCGTCTTGGCATTTAGGTGTGAACTGCCTGTGCGCCGTCGCGTCGTCTCCTGGCAACAGCCAGCAGCAGTTTTTCCTAATAAAAATAATTACAAGACACGGCACGGCTCTCGGAATTTTATGCGCCGTAAAATTGCATGCGGAATAATTGAAAAGCATCGACTGCAGTCCTTTGTCTTGCAGCTCCTTGCAGATAAAGTTTTAAAGTATTTCAGTGGTTATAAATATTTGGTGTCCAGCGCAAAGTCATTTTTCAGCTAAATGAATTTTGCGCAAAAAACAAACAAGAAAGAGCAACTTTTTGGGGAAATTGCCCAGTCAGGGTCGGGGCTGGGTCAATGGGCAACTAATGGGCCAAACTTAAGATTGCACTAAATGACTTTTCAATTGCAGGACCTCCAGGACCACCGGGGCCGCCGGGCAAGCGAGGGAAGCGCGGCAAGAAGGGCGATGCTGGCGACAAAGGCGAACCGGTAAGTGAACCGACAAGGTTAACCGAAACGAAACTGGCTTAGTGAACTTTCTCCATCCAGGGCCTTAATGGCATCAGCGGGGAGAAGGGTTCGGCGGGCAAGCCCGGCGATAAGGGTCAAAAGGGCGATACCGGCCACCCCGGCATGGATGTCTTCCAAACGGTGAAGGTGAGTGTGTGAACGACAAGTGAGAATAATAAAAAGCTGCTGCAATTCCTGCAAATAATCCAAAAATAAAAACTAAAATCCGCTTTGCATTCCCAGGGACTGAAGAGATCGGTGACAACGCTGCATGGCGGCACACTGGGCTATGCGGAAATTGTTGCTGTTAAGGTATTTCCTGCTCCCATAAATACACTTCAAGCCCCCCCTCCCTACCCACTCTGCAGTTGGCCAGAGCTGGATGAAGTATACACACATATTTACAACTTGTTGTCCTTTTGCTCAGTTTCTCTATCTGTCGTAGTTGTAGCATTTTGTAGTTTGTATTTATTGTCCTGCTCTTTTCTGTTGTTGTTGTTGTTGTTTGTAATGCTTTTAACTTGTCTCTGCTGTCCCAGGTCTTTTGTTTAAGCAGCAGCTTCAATTTATGGCTGCATCTTCGTGGTCTTTCCTAAGAATTTCCCTTTTGTAATTTTAATGGAATTTTCATCAGGATTAATTTGTATTTTTTTTGTATCTTTCGCAAGTTATTTTCAGTTAGGTAAAACAAATGGAAACACATTTAATTATCTTAAAAATATCAAGCTAAAAACGTACTCAGTAAATATTTGGCGTTTTCCCTCATGGCTGCTGAACCATTAATAAAAGAAAATTGCATAAAACAAATAAAATCTGTTGGAAATATGTAAACTTAGGACCAGGCGGAAATTAGAGCAAAATCACTTAGCAACATAAACATAGAGTAAAGAATGAAATGCGAGTAGATGTCTGTCCAACAAGTCAATATCAATACGGCCAAACTTCACCCACTGTGAATGGTTGATGTAAATCAGTATATTAATTCTTAGTTTCACAAAAATCAATTGGGTTCCACAGGTAATAACACCTTAAAACAGAGGTGCCCATGCCCATTCCGCAAGCCGCGCATTTGTTGTTGCTTGACGCAAAGGAATAGAGGAAATCTATTTGTTTTATCTGATCGATATACATAGCCGCCCATTAAAAGAAATTCTGGATAGAGTATAGTCGGCACCTACACAACTTTTTTTTAAAGCCTGGTATTGGGACCAATAAATTGTGAAACTAGAAGCATCAGCAGCACCTCATACACAGTTTTTGCTGATCACGTTCAAGTCCGCGTTTTATGGGCACATTTATACTATGTAGCAACACACAGCTACAATATCTGTTGCTGGGTCAAAAAAGATTAGAGCGAAAAGACAGATTGTAAGATCTAATATACTTTCATACAGAATTGCATGTTCCATAGATACGAGTACGCACTGGTTGCTGGCTCCCGACTTGAGCCCCCAGGAGACCGGAGTCCCCCAGGAACCAATTGGAAAAACAAACTGTCTTGCGTGACAATACCCCTATGGTAAGGGGCGAGGTCCATTTAATATCTCTGCTGATCTTTAAGTCGCGGCATCCGGTTTATACGCAACTCCACGTCAAGGCTCTACCACCACAATCTCCCACAAGGGCGCAACCTAGGCCTACTGCTCACCCGTGTTACCGATCCAAGTTCCAACAAAACTTTCCAAACTTCCAAACTGCGGACTGCTGTTGGAGGCTCTCCATGTCGACTGCACTAAAATTCTTTTTATTGGTGAGGTCCCAAATAATTTTCTTTGCCTCTACGGCATTATTCGGCTCGATTTATTCTTCCTCATGAGAGCGCTTCAAACGATTTTTACGCTAACCTTTCTTTTCGGACATATTTTTTCGCTTCTGACCGTCTAAATAAATAAATTTAATTACTTCGACGTTCAGAGTTCGAAGTTCGAGTTCGATGTTCGTGTGGTTTTCAATGCCAGACTTTTCGTTTCTCTGAGTACACACCGTAAAACGTTTGTACCGTGTTTTAAGAAGGCATTTAATTGGTCAGAATCTCAATATTTCTTAAAAATCTTAAAAATTCTATCGAGTGGTTTTTCATTAATTCCATTTTCTAACTTATGCGGGAACGGCGGGAATTTGGTATAAGAATTGTGGTGACTCGTTTCTTTCATTTTTGGTGAATAAGGAATAATGAAGGAATCATTTCCGACCCTATAAAGTATATATATTCCTGATCAGCATCAACACCGCAATGTTGAGTCGTCTCCGTCCGTCTGTCCGTCCGTATGAACAAACAGATCTCAGAGATGGTAAAAGATAGAAGTTTGGCATGTATGGAACAAATGCTTCTTTTATCTGCAAGCAGATCAAGTTTATTTTCAATTTTTTCCACGCCCCCTCCCGCCCCCGCAATTTTGACAAAACGTCATATCTCCCACAGTTTTGTAGATAGATTATTTGTATCTTCTAAAAATAGTTAGTCATTAGCAATATGTATCGAATTGCCGAAGAAATCATAAAGATCGGATGAGCGGTTCTCAAGTTATAAGCAAATAAGTCAATCACCCCCCGCCCCCCCCCACTTCCCAACAATTTCAGACACAATGTTAGAGAGAGAGAGAGAGAGAGAGAGAGAGAGAGAGAGGGGAGGGGAGAAGAGAGAGAGAGAGGGAAAGAGAGAGAAACTTAGAGATGAGCGCAGCAGCAGCAGTGCATTCAGCTCCTTGTCCAGGTACAGAGTATGTTATAGTCGGGCTTGACCGACTTTCTTACTTGTTTTACAATTTATTGGTCTCATTCTCAGGCTATTTTGAGTGTTCCACTGTGTAAAGAGTGCAGAATATAAGTATGTAACAGGGGAAAGGAATCATTTCCGACCCTATAAAGTATATATATTCTTGATCAGCATCAACAGCCGAGTCGATATAGCAGTGTCCGTCTGTCTGTCCGTATGAACAAACAGATCTCAGAGATGGTACACTGAGAAAAAAATCAATCTAAAATCAAGATTATAATCTTGAATCAAAGAGAAACGGTGTCAGAATTCGACCAAGACCAGATAATCTTAACCCAAGATTATATTCTCAATTTTCTCAATTTTAATCTTAATCCATCAATCTTGGATAAAGATCGTTTATACTCGATTTTAAGATGAAACAATCTCATTTTTTAAGTATGAAAAGAAAAAACAAAAAAATTATACCAAGCTGTTATTTTTTAGTTTTTTTTTTTTTTTGTGTTGCGTTTGATTTAGTTATTAACAATTTTTCTTTCTGAAAAACTTATATAACTGTTAATTATTAATCTACCTGTACTGGGACTTGAACTGAGTACCCTCGGGGTGATTTACCACACTGCGTTGCCACCAGCCCTCTCGGCTGTTCAGCATCATTTTTAGCGCGTCACTAGTCGTAGTATAAGAACTCAGCACGACAATGCCAGCTGAGTTCTTATACTGCATACAAAATTGAAAGAGTCTCGAAAAGAGATTTTCAATCTAGATTTTATATTGAATTTTTTTTCTCAGTGTAAGAGATAGAGGTTTGACATGTATGGGACAAATGCTTCCTATACTTGTAGGCAGATCAAGTTTATTTTCAATTTTGGCCACGCCCCTCCCGCCCCCGTAATTTGAAAAAAAACGTAATATCACCCACAGTTTTGTAGATAGACGATTTGTACCTCCAAGAGATAGTTAGTCATTAGCAATATGTATCGATTTGCCGAAGAAATGAAAAAGTTTGGATGAGCCGTTCTGTATAAGCAATAACTGAATAACCCTCGCCACCCCCCTCACACAATTTCACAACCAACGCCGCACAGTCTTAGAGAGAGAGAGAGAGAAACTTAGAGATGAGCGCAGCAGCAGCACTGCATTCAGCTCCTACTCTAGGTAGAGAGTATAAATGTAGTCGGGCTTGACCGACTTTCTCACTTGTTTTTACTTGAGCTGTTTACGCACATACACTCAGAAAACCCGGCGACCGGCAGAGTTATAGACCGATCGGGATAGAATTTACAGCGTTTTGTACTTGAATTTTCAAGTATGTTTTGTTCTTGAATGTTCTTAAATTAAGTACGAAACATTTTTCAGAAAATCGACTGTTAAAATTATTCAAAGGGGAACAAATGTTCTTGAATCAGGAACATTTCGTACTTACAGTTAGCCTAAAAGTTTAAGAAAAGATCGTACTAAGTTTAAGTACAATTATTTTAAATTGATTCTGTTCTTGAAACTTCCTCCTGGTTCTTCCTGGGTAGATTTCCGGGCTGCAGTAAAAGCATCTTGGGGTTTGGTTAATTTATTTCCTTTGGATTTTGGTATAATAAAGTGACCTACTTTCAAATACAAATTGGGGAAAGCTTACAATTTTATAGGCTTAAGCCAAGATCATATTGTACTTAATCATTGAAGTATTATTTTGCTTCAAAAATGGTTTGTGGTAGACTTTAGAATTTATTAGACTTCGAATAAGAGCCTTTTTGCACTTATTTTTAGAGTAAATCGGGCTGTTCTTAGGACCATAACAAACTAAAAGTATGACCAAACAGATATTAAAATATCCCGGAACAGTCTTAAAACCAGTATTTCGGGATTGAAAAAATCGTACTTGAAATAAAAGATTTGTACTTGAATCAAGTATTTTCGTACTTACCGTACTATTGACACCGTTTGTACTTGATTCAAGTACAAAGTTATTGGTTTTTTTCTGAGTGTACAAAGTAGGTAAATTAGCTCACTTTGAGGAATATTTTGTCAACGTGGAACATAATTCCAGTGTGACCAGACTTAAGCTTTTGGTATTTTTTAATTTTCTGGTGGTGGGTCACACCACTCGATCAGCAGTGTTTTGTTTTGTACAGAAATCGGCAACTTCCCTCCATTCTACCATGAGATATGGAAATTGTATTGACTTTAACTACTCACTAGGGTTGTCAATATTCTATCGATATATCGATATTTTTATTGTATTATGTATTTGATATTTTGTTCTGCCTATATAGGCGATCAGAAAAAATTACTGTGGTAATTGTTGGAGCAAAATGCCATAACAAGACTGTCGATTTTTTTTCCTGCACAAAGCGGAATATAAGAAACGAAATCCACGGAAAACTCTAAGAAATCACACAGAAATCATGGGTCTAAAATGAATTCCTCCAAAAATTTCTGTACGGGTTCTGAACTAAAGATTCAATAGCAAAGTTGCTTTCGGTATACAGTTCCGGCTAGAAATATCTCGCGCTTAATCTAATATTGCCATCATTTCCGAAGTTCTACCGTTGAGGGTCAGTTCCAATTCCTAACAGCTATGAGGGAAAATGCTTCCTGCATGACCAAATCTTAATTATTAAATTTATAAAACTTCAATGCTTTTGCAGCAGCTCAATTTTAAGTTGATTAACCAATTCTTCGTTTTTTATCTAATTTTAATTAAATAAATTTAACTTTTATTTTTACGTTGAACTTGCACATTTTTATGTTGGTGTTGTAAGGACTTGCAAGAAGCAGGCGTTAATGTATCCGCTTCCACAGTCATTCAGCTAAAGGTAAGTATCTGTTTTTATTTGGGTTCCGGTTACAATTGTGCATGTCCTTGTCCCCCCCTAACAATGGTTTACTTTATTACAATTGAGAACTTCCGCTAATAAACATGTTTCTAGGGTGAACCTGGCGAGCCAGGACCACCGGGTCCGCCGGGAGAGCCTGGACAACCAGGCGTGCCGGGCGAACGTGGACCACCTGGTGAAACTGGACCGCAGGGTCTGCAAGGCGAGGCTGGTCAGCCAGGACCTACTGGACCGCCTGGAGTGGCGGGTGCCGCAGGCACAAAGGTGAGTCAACTAGAGAAAAAAGATGTCCGCAGGATTAATGCATTATTTGTAGCTGTTGGATAAACATCAGTCAGTTGTTAAGTGACTTTGGCCTCTCCTTTCCACTTTATTTATCATTTATTTATGTGTTTGGATTTCCACTTAATTTTCCTGCCCTGACTCACTATTCTCAAATCTCATTTAACAGGGTGACAAAGGTGATCGCGGCGATCGTGGCCTTACCACAACCATCAAGGGTGACGAGTTCCCCACAGGCATCATAGAGGGTCCGCCGGGACCGCCTGGACCACCTGGTAAGTGGCAGCTGAATCTGTTTGTTTGTTTGTCTGTGTTTGGGAATCGATCGATCGATGACTGCTTCAAGTGCTGCCACGCGGCTCTGCGGGTCTCTTAATTTATTGTCAGCCGCATCTGGGAACGCTCTCTCTCAGCCCTCATCTAATTGAGTCATTCACTAGCTAGCGCTGTGTCCCATTAGGGCTTTTTGAATTTTGGACTCCCTGACTCGCGGTTGGCGTGAAAAACGGCTCGTTAAAATGTAAATCAAAGGCCGGGCGCTGGCGTTGCATACATTTCCGCTTGCCGCATACTTTTATGGCCGCGCGCATTTTTGAAATATTCTTTTTAAAGTCTCTTTTATTTCCACATTTGGAAATTCTCAAATTTGTTGGCCCTGCCGCATTTTGCGATAACATTTTACGACCTAGTTCCTACGTCGACGTCAATTAAATGCGCACAAAATCGGAGGGAGCAGCCAGCATCTCCTCCCACCCGTCAGACAATAGAAATTCCATTTGTTTGTGTGTTTCGTTTGGGCTTTTTATGGGCAGCCCTAACATATTTCTGCACTTTATTCGAATTTAATAAACGAAAATAGCTCCGGATAGTTTAGCCGCTCCAATCCGCATCGCATACGAGTCCGGCATTTGTCATAAAAATTTGTAGACCCCTTGTAGAACTCGACACACTTGCCGCAGTCGTAAAAATGCAACTTTATGTCATTTATGTGGCTTTTAGCGGCTCATTAGCATGGAATACCAATGCAGAGCAATGGGGTAGGGGTAACCTGGGATGACCAGGGGACAGACAAACACTGGAACTCATCGGGTTGGGACAAACAGAGTGTACTATTGCTCTATTAGGGATATTCCTTGGGTATAATAAAAACAAAACAAAGGCAAAGAGATGGAATGGAAAATGAAGTATTGATTGATAAGTGTCACATGGCAAGAAAGAAAATGGGAAGAAAGAACGAATGAAAACAAAAGAAGAAGTTGATGATAGCAAAAGTTGAAAATAAAAAACGGAAGTCAGCAAAATACAAGCTCCGCGACTTTACGACGCAATAGATGTCGAGTTGAATAGTACAGGCGTTGCTTAAGCGTCCTCTCAATGGACTTTATTATACTTAAGCTTGTGCAAAAGTATGTAACAGGAAGAAGGAATTATTTCCAACCCTATAATGTATATATATTCTTGATCAGCATCAACAGCCGAGTCGATATAGCCATGTCCGTCTGTCCTTCCTTCCGTATGAACAAACAGATTTCAGAGATGGTAGAGATGGAGGTTTAACATGTATGGGACATAAACTTCTTATGCTTTCAGGCCGATCAAGTTTATTTTAGATTCGAGAATCGTTATATCTCCCACAGTGTTGTAGAACGATGGTTTGTACCTTCTAAAAATGTTTAGTAAAGATCGGATGAACTATACTTAAGTTTTGACCAAAAGAAAGTTCGCTGCCGCAGCGCTAGCTTGCCAAATGGTCACAGTAGTGGCGCCATCTATTAATCAGTTTTGAAAATCCCTCAACCAGCATTGCATAAAGCAAGTAGTGGCGCCATCAATTGGTTATTCTGTACCTTCTAGAGATATTTAGTAATAACGATTATTTATCGATTTCTCGACGGAATGGTAAAGATCGAACGACCGCATTACGCTGCAACTGTAGGTACATAGTTTTTTTATTACAGTAAAAGTGGACACATTATGCTCAAAGAGTAATAAAGACGCTCTTTTAAAGGGTATTCTAAGTAAGAACATTTAAATACAAACAGTTGACGGCAGATAAAACTAGAGCAGATACGGCCAAATGGAGAGGACAGAAAAGTGTACATGTGTTGGTATACAAGAGAGCTCTCTCCAGACTAAAGCCGTTTTACTTGCAATGCAGTGCTCACCGATTCACACAATCAAGTTCGGCTCGCGTTTGCATACAAACACTACTGACTTCGGCTCGTGTAAGCTGTGGAAGGTCGCCTCTGAAGCCTAGAGCCCCATTTTCAGATTAACCGCCGAACCACTCCATATAGGTCATAAATCCGACCTAGATATAGACCGAACAACGACTAGCTAGGCTTTCTTATTTATTGTACTACCAATTGAAGTTCCGATTTGTGCTTTTAAATGTCCAAAAGGGAGAGGAACAAAATATGCGAGAATATTCATGGCCACAAAGAGGAGAAAATCCTGTTCAGAATACTAACAAGACTTTCTCAAAAGTTTAAGCACAAGTGTTCTAAAAGTTCTTGAACGCAGCTGATCTCAGCTCAGCCACCACACAGAAAATTTTTTGTAGCCCTCTAGAAGGAGTTATAAAAGTGTGCAATAGCTCGATGCGCTAAGACCCCATTCCATACGTGGTTTGTTAAGGCTTTTTCAGAGAAGCGCGGTAAATAAATTTTCATGACGCACTGCATATAAAAAAATAGTGGCGAAAATCTTCCGCCGTTGAATTTATTTTCTGTACTCTGAGACAAGCTACATAATTACCCAATTAGCCTATCGATAGTTGACGTATCGATAGCGGTGTGGGTCGTGAGTGGATTGAATGAACAGCTGATTTCATTGGCGAAAATAGGTGTAGCTAATTATTTCGACGGACGGAGAGTTTCAACCGCGAGGAAACATAAAGATTTAGAATTTACGGACAATTAAACCAAAATATTGTATGAAAGCTAAAAATATATTTTCTAATCTCTAGCGTTGCGTTTCACTTGAGAGTCAAAATGATGGCAGAGTCCAAATCAAAGATAATTAATTGGGATCAAGTCTCGAGACGCCCGTCCTCGCATAGATCCTTAGCGTAGCATTCCCTGCTCATTGACCCAATGCACAGTCTTTTTAACCCAAAAATAAAGATAGAAAGTTGAAACTTAAAATATTTACCATTTATATTTTAAGTTAATTTCGTATTATTTTTTCCGGTGTGACCACGCCACCCCCCGCCACCTACACACATCCGCTCCGTCAGTACAAAAGCTATGTCTACTTAACTTTGCACAGCTTTTAGGTACATTTACGCTCTACATTTGTTGGAACCGGCCGGATAAACTATACATATAGCCGCCATAGGAACGATCGGCCGAAAAACTCGTTTTAGTGAAGAAAAATTTGTTGGTTTTCGATACAAACTTCACAAACTTCCATGCTTTCATAATTCTAGCAAGTTTTACGAAAATCGGAATACATATAGTCAAACTGCCATAGAAAAGATAGGTCTAAGAAATATGCTTAATAAGAAAAACTTGTTTTTCTAATATAAAAAAAACTTGTTTTTCTTATTTCCTTATTTTCCACATAATTCTGCTAAGTTGGACCAAACTTTGTTATTGACTGTAGCATATAACTCGCTAGGAATAATCGGACGAATGAATGAAATTTTGGAAAGCAAATTGTTGAAAAATCTTCAATTATATAAATAAAATACAATCTGTAACGGTATATGAACTTTAGTTGAGCGAAGATAACTTTCCTCTATTTTTTGATGTCATTCAGCTTTCAAGAAAATAATTTCGGTTCATTTGGTCGCACACTCAGTCAACCGAACTTATAGTAAACAGCTATGACGAAAATTTACCTTTTCTTTATATATTCAAATATTTCGTTATTGCGCAAATATGCGCTTAAGTTGTTAACTCTATTTAAATATATACACAATAACACATACTTTCACATTAGCACTTTCGGCAATCCGTCGTAATCTTGTTAGTTCTGTTCCACGAAACACAATAATTGAGAATATGTTATACTTAAAATATGTTGCAACATTAACATTAAATACATAACGAAACAAAAGCATTTATACTTTAAGCTCAGTACACTATAAAACACATACCTTTATGACTATTTCGCATATTTTGAAGCGCCAAATATACAATCTATTAGAATGGCTCATAATCAAACTGGTCACTTTAACGGGCTGTCAAATACCAGTGATGGGCAAAAAAGCACTGTAGGCCGATTAGCCAATCTCTTGAACAAACTTCGAAAAACGATTATAGTTGCCTAAACGAAAGGCATCCAAATAAGCCTCAAAGTGGTAGTCCGGGAATATGTCTGACATCTCAAACATATTGATCTTGTTGATGGCATGCTCGGCCCCCTTGAGACGATAGCTGGACTGCAAAGTGGTAATGGTAGTGGTCGTGGCACATGCACATTTCCGCCCGATATCTGCAAAATCAACTTGTAGGTCACAAATGTCTCTCAAACGGGCAATAATCCTTGATCCTTGTGCAACGCCTTGAAACAGAAGCATAGTTGGTAAATTATTTTCGGCAAACACAAACTCTTTCGAATTTGTTTTTGGTTTAGAACAAGCCTTTGAGTGCAGAAAGTTAGAATTTGATTGCCAATCAAGCATGAAATATTTTTTCTCCTTTTTTAAAGACTTAAATGAACCAAAATGTGAGCATCCGCATATAGCCTTTTCCAAAATCAAACAAATTAATTTACCAAATGAGTGGAAAATGAAACAAAATCATCTCAAATCAATTTCTTGAAAACGGAACAATATCAACTCAATTTAAGTTTTTGCTTTCCCAAAAATTTGTTCTTAATGCTTACCTAACTTAGATCCAAAGTTTTAGAGGGGACCCCCTTTGATTACCATATCTTGAATTGATATAAATGACAATGACACCTTTTTCTTTTACAATTATTATTGATTATAATAAATCACAGTTTATTAAAATTAAGTTTCCTAACGCATACCCCAAATGCATTTCATTTATTTGGACAAGTACCGCTATCAATTAAGCTAACCCGCATCGGTTCGAACGCCTCCCACTTAACTAAGCCTTATCAGATCCGAGCATCAAAGTGCTGTTAACTTTTGCTGTTGTCGCAGTTGCATGCTTGAGATCTACGAATACCAGTTGCTGATGCGCTCATGTTCGGCTCATTGTTTCTAGATTTCTTTTGCTAGTTTCGAACATGATCGGACACTGTGATAGGCGGCAGTTGTCGACAATGGTTGACAGTCACCCACTCCTGCACTTCCCTCATTCGTTGCCTGCGTTGATGGACATGAAATTGCAATTTATTTCCCCAAATCAGCGTCGAGTTGCTATGCGACATTCACCGGGCTGTGGCATCATTTTAGGCTTGATTTGAATAAATTGAATGTCAT
>JAEIFU010002882.1:0-36223 GCA_018904235.1 Lordiphosa stackelbergi
TGTTTTTGAGACTTTTAAATATAAGTCTTTAAAATAACTGTTACCTTTAACTATCTGTTTTTTTATAACTATTATTTTCTGAGGAAAAAATAAAAGTCCTCAATAACTGTTATCCAAAAGACTTTTAAAATAAAACTTCTAAAATAACGATTATTTGCGGACTTTTATAATAAATGTTATAAGTGTTACCGACCCCTGATTATGACTCTTAACTAATTTACTTAACTAAATTCAACTATTGATATTGATGAAACTAACTAAACTAAAATTATTGTTTCCTACGTAAAAGTTGATCAAATTTAGCCAATAAATTCCCTAATTTTATCTAAAATATAAGGCAAACTTTTATAAAAATGTGGGCAAATTTTTCCTGTGGTAAGTTAACACGAGTTGAATGTTTATTGTTTTAGCGAATTGTGTATAAATACTTTTAAAATAGTTCTGATTTAAAAAAAATTTTGGACTGCGGCCTTTTTTCCCATACTTTTGCTTCAAAATTATTTTTTCCTTGACAACATTATTGAAAATTTTTGGAAATATTTGACAAAAAATTGTGGAAGCAAATTTGTAAAAATTTTGTTATCAGTCGTTTTAGAATTCCCAAAGTTATGGCAGCTCCGGCATGGAAGTAAGAGTTGTTGGGAAGCCAGTAGTGTAGGCACAGGTCACTGAAGATTTGGTAGAGATACCAATGAAACAGCCTGCATGACCACCTAACCTCCTTTGTCGTGTGTTGTGTTTCTTTTTTTGAAGTGCTGTGCAAGCAAAACGAGACCTTGAGCCGGCATAATATTGACGGTTTGATTATCATAACGGTCGTTAAAACACACACATGTAAAATTTTTGAAATATTGCTCTTTTCTGCGGTCAAACGTGTCAGTTCGCTTTTTTACATCCAGCGAGATCATTTTTTATGATTTGTGTGTGGGTGTGAGTTTTTTGAAAAACTTTTTAAACCAAAAATTATTTCATGAATCATCCTTTTATGACCACTTAATCTGCCCCGCATTTCGAACATTTTTTAAACGATAAAAAAGCATTTGAGCTCGAATTAAAATTTTTAAATTTTGATTTAAAGATAAAGATTAAAAAACAATGGCTGATCCGCCAAAACTTTATTGCATGTTAATTCTTAATAGTTCGCGGTCCATCAAAGGGATTTTTTGAGCTAAGGGTGACTAATATTGAGCAACATGTATGTTCTTGGAGTGATCGATTTCAATATATTTATTTTAAACATTTGAAACGAAAAACATATATACTTTGTATTATAAAAACCTGTTTTTTTAAATCAAATTTCATCACCCCCCCATTGCAAAAAGCTATCTCGCCACTGATAAGTAGCCTACACAATACCTTGCCTTTTCATGAGCGGAATCTCAACCCGGGCCGGACTAAGGCGTCATTTGATCGTGTGGAAAGTCAGCCCAGCTGTAGGCTTGGGTAAAGCTCATAGTCAAGTCTCCAACGGTAAGCTTAGGCAAGTGGCGACCGTCTGTTCTAAGTAGCCCTGCCACTGTTGGGCCTTGGCCGGTGGTCAACCATCTGAAAGCCCGCGAAAAAAACCCTCAAGCATGAAGGAGAAAAGTAACCCATTCGAGACACTTTTCACACAAGATGGGACACTTTTCTACAAACGCGCAGTCCAGCCAGAAGTCAATCTATCTTTTAGAACAATTTTGTTGAATATGTAAAACTGTGTAGTTTAATAGAGATTTTATTGTTGACTAAAATGACAAGGCTTTGAGGCATAGGATTTTGAAATAAGTTAAGTTACGGCACAACGTAGAGCAATTTTGTAACCTTGAGTTGCGATGACAGATGAATTGAAAAGCAGGTAATTATATACATACAAACAAACAATAGCTTAAATCAGCTTAAATGTTTCCCCATTAGAAAATTATACAAATATTTCGTTAAAAAAATAACACACATATGTATGTCTTGCACGACGCTATGTACATATGTGTGTTTGTATATACTAGTACGTACATATAAAATATTGAACATCTGCTTCTCAGGTATTCCATAAACAATGTCTTGTCGTTACAAACACTCGTATCTTTATAGCAACACAATAACTTACCAATCAAATATGATTAATTTGTCTTTTTTGCAATAATTGTTAAATTCTTAAATTTAAATTTTTAATATTTGAGATTGAATTATTAAATTAGATACTTGTATTAATTTGTATGCATTAACACATACGATATATATGCATATGTATGCAAGACTAAACAGCTGACAACAGGGCTGCAACTTTTGAGAGGTATTCGATTGGTAGAGTTATCGATAATGGGTACAAATGCAAGTTTCCACTTGTTATCGTTGAAGTATTCGCTTTTAAGTTGATTAATGTCATTTGTTCCAATTCCATTATCTTGTGGAGTTGTATATATAAAATATATTTATTTGGTCTTAACTCTGGTTCGCTGCCTTATCTTTCATGTCAGTCTATATATATATTCCTCTGCCAGCAATTCTCTATGATTCTTCCACGCCATCAAAAACGATTGCATCTTACTATTACCAAACGGAAGCTGGAATTGTACTGCTTTAGGAGGCCTCACGATGTTAGGAAATTCCAATGTGTCACCATCAGACACGCTTTTAAACCAGTTTTTTGACAAAATTTGAACTCAATATGACAAAATTTTTGCGAAGCGAATGACAGCATGGCTGTAAAGTTTTCCTAGATCCCCTGCAGAAAGCAGTTTTTGAAAAAGAATGATTTGATTTTATCTATTAAATATCTTCAAATTAATATGCCACCTATGCAGCTTGGAAGCTCCTTAGCTACCCCACACTTTATCCAGACTACCAAGGCAAACTAAAGACTTTCGAAAAAGTCAGTGAAATATGTCAACTAACTTCCTCTTGGAAGTAACTGACTGACTGAAGTAACTCTTCTGCGTCACGCAACACGAGCACACTCAACTTAAAGAAGCGATGTTCTTACCTGAGGCAGGGGCAGGTCCGTATACCATTTCTCTATTCACACCGACACGAGGCAAACACGTGCCGTCGCTTGTGATAAGAGAGAGCAAACGCTTTTCCTGTTTTTGGCCAGTGGACGATGAAATAGGTCAGAGATGGCTTAGGTTGATTTATTTTCGCACAACAATACACTCTAAAGCTTACCGCATACGGCTCGTATCGCCAAAAAGACATAAAGATGTCGCTTTGATGTCGCACACTTGTGTTTGAAGGGAGACGATAATCTTCATGCTGCACTTATGCTGTTCTCCCCTTAAACACAAGTCTGCGACATCAAATCGTACACCATTTGTACGTGAAATCGCTACGATGGCAATACGAGCCGAGTGGGGACGGCCTTACTTTTCTTTTCTCGCTCTTGACAAACCCCAGCGAACCAGCAAACACCATCGAGCAGATAAGCAAAGAACAGCAGGGCAATTTATTTATCGCAAAGCATTTTCACACGAGTTTTCTGGCGAGAGAGTGCCTTGCTCGTACTCCGACAGCTAATTTGTGTCTTTCTTTTGCAAAAAAGAACCTCAAATGCAATAGGGAGACTAAGCATAACTCAAATTCACGAGTGATGTGTTGATTTTGGCTTATCAAGTGAAGCCGAAGTCAACCGAAGTGAAGCCGAACCGTCAACAGAGGGTTATTTATATCCGCGATGCATTAGCGGAATAAAAACAGTTCTTCATTCCTTGCAGATGATTTTTGGACCCTCGCAATTAGACTTTAGAGCAGCGTTGGCCAACGAGAGCGAGTGTATTGGTGTGCGCATCAAAGGCTAGCCAGCGATTGACTGCTTTTTGCTCTCTTGGTCTCAGCTTCGGCATGCGTTCGTCTCGTATATGTGTAAATAACGAAATGTCTTTGCCTCCCTGGGGGGTAAATTATGAACATCGCTGCTTAAGAGGCTTTTTGATTCTCTTTTTGGTAAACAGAGTTTTCAAACTGACTTCGAAGCGATTCTTGCTACGTCCTACTCCTGCTAATGTTCCTCTAGGCAGTGTTGTCTTCTCACTTCCTCAAGGTAGTAGTAGTATATATTTATTTAACGGCTTGGCTTTGTTTAGCCGTCAGCCTAAAAATGGTTGCAAAGTGTACAAAGAAGACTTAAGTTCTAGTTTTACATTATTACATATAACAAACTTGGATCAAGAACTTCAAAACATTTACAAATTAGTTTACATTTAATATACAACATCTTCACTGTTTACATTATGCATCCCTATCATAGCCAGATGCTTCACTCTCTTCAGGTTACTCCACCCACCTTCCCCGCTCGTCACGGAATAGGGGATCTTCCACCTATTCCAGCGTATTCCAGCTCGATCCATTTAGAATGGTAGACAATTCCTCCTTTGTCAGCACCGATTTTCCCCAGCCGTTTACTCGTATTTCGCTTAAAATTGGACATACTGCGCAAAAATGAAAGATATCCTCACGCACCCGCAGGTTGCATAACGTGCAGTTCTCGTTTGCAAAATGTGGCTGGTACCCAAGCTAAAGCGTCTCAGTTCTGGCCTTAAAGATATTTGCTATTTTGAATATGCTTAATGTGAAACATCTTTAATTTCGGTACGGAAGAATTTAGTTGGAGTAAAATTTGATTTCAGCGTCACGTGACGCTGCAGCGCTGCGATGATGTCATGCATATTTTGTGTTCTTGTTTTAGTGAAGTGTCCGATGGGGAGAGGGGTGAAAGAGGGTGGAAAGAGGGGGGAAAGTGAGGGTGACTTGACAGTGACTAAACAGTGACTGAAAAGAGACTTGACAGTGACTCAACAGTGACTAAACAATGACTTGACAGTGTCGAAACTGTGAAATGACTGTGACTTGATAGTGACTAAACTGTAACTTGACAGTTTCTTTACAGTGACTCAATAGTGACTTGACAGTGGCTAAACAGTGACGAAACAGTGACTTGACAGTGTCGAAACAGTGAATTGACTGCGACTTGACAGTAAGAGGGGGGAAAGTGGGGGTATAGTAGTGGAAAGTAGGGGAAAATGGGGAAAAGTGGAGGGAAAGTGAAGGGAAAGTGGAAGGGGGAAGGTGGGGGTGACTTGTCAGTGATTTGACAGTGACTAAACATTGACTAAACAGCGACTTAACAATGAGTAAACAGTGACTTGACAGTAACTTTACAGTGACCAAACAGTGCTTAAACAGTGACTTGACAGTGACTTAACAGCGTTACAGAAAAGAGGGAGGAACACACAGTAGCCAGTAATCTTGTTGGTAGTATTTATACCCCTGTTTTCTTCTTTTGAAAGATTATTATTGCTGATTTACATACCATTGAGAGAGCTTGTGATTTTGACATTAAGCCCTTAAATTTAGCATCATGTTTCACATGAAAGCCTCGTGAGTGTTAGCGAGACTCACACCTTTTTTTCAGAGAGATTATATTGCAGTGTCTTGTAGGTCTCGCGCGTAATGCTCTGCGGAAAATTTTTTTTAACAAAGTAGCGTAGTAGTTTTTCCACCTCTTCGTATTCCATGTAACCCCAGACCTGCGATGCATAGCACCTTATGGCTCTAGGTGTTGCTTGGAACAGTTTGTACTTAGTACTGGGGCTCACATTTTTTCGGCTTAATAGGGCGTTCCACGTACTGTTAAGGGCGATCTTCGACTCACGTAGTTTATGCTCAATATGCTTGCTAAAAGACATGTTTGTTGTTAAAATTACTCCCAAGTACTTGTACTCCTTGACCGTTTCTAGTTGTACTCCGTTTAGTGTCCTATGTTCACACCCAGCACGTCGACCCCTGCCTTCCCGAATGCACATTACTTTTGATTTGCTCGTATTTATTCTTAAATTCCAGGTGTGACAGTATGAGTTCCCTGCATTTATCATATCTTGTAGCATTTTAGGTGACGTGGCAAGCATGATCAGCGTACATTAATACCTTGTATATCTTATATCCGAACTCTGCGCCTCCAGTCATTTAATTTGCAATGTCATCTTTAAACAGAGAAAAGAGCAACGGGCTTATCAAGCATCCTTGCTTTACTCAACGGGCTTAGCAAGCATCCTTGCTTTACTCCAAGGTTTGTCTCAAACCATTCCGACATTGTTTTTCCATCCCAAACCACTGTTTGATTTTTTTCGTTCAAGCTCTGCAGAATATTTAGCATTTTTGTGGAAACTCCTAGATTGCTAAGCTTAAACATCAGACTCCTTCTATCAATTGTATCAAATGCAGCTTGGAAATCGATTAAGAAAAAGTATAACTTCGTTTTCCGCCTTAGTTTTGTGTGTTTATTTATATGAATTTATATTGGATTATTATCACAGTGTGACGACCCGCCTTATAGCTTGATGTGGGCATCTCATTCGGAGCATTGCGCTGTAGCTCCTTCTCTAGATAGCACACGGCTGTCTTGGCAAAGGCCACACGCACAATGACAGAACTTGGTTTACTGGCCAAATGCGTATTTACTCGGGCAAGACATTGTCATCGCTGCGTGGCATTTCCTTCACTATACCCAGTCAGGCAGTAAGTGTTTAACTTGCCCCTCGGCGGGAGACTTTTGGGTCAGATTAAGCTAAAGACAGAGAAAAAAATAGAGATTTAGATGAAGTTTTGGAAAGCCTTTGAAGTACTTACAGTATATAATTGGACAAATTTTGCAACAGTTGCAGCAATTGCAGGCAATTTTGATTTTCGACTGTGTCAATCCATGTCAGGGGAACTCCGTTATGATTAAAAGAGACCATCATATTCGGCGGCAGTTTTGAACACCTAGCCGTATCCTTTTTCTTAGATGCCTTCTGGTACTTGGTCGTCAGGTTCTGTGTATGGATATTAGCAACGGGTATTATTGTCGGCGTGGAGGAGAAAATTTGAAAATTGGACTGCAGAAATGAGTAGAAATACTCGGGCGCACTTGCGATTCATCGAATAATCCGAAAAAGCTCAATTGGAAAGTTTAAAAAGCCAAAAATGTGTCCATCCCGGGCAGCAAAGCTAGTATTACTAGCAAAGCTTGGACACCGGATGAACCACAAATGTAACAAACAGAGAAACAAACAAAAATCCGTTTGAAATCCTCTTTTAAGAAATCCGTATTTCGTTGTTAAAAGAAATTATCGTAAATCTTGTAGGTCGGTCTAAATATGGTTATATGTAAAGTGGGATATGTTTACCAAAGCATATGTATTTTTACTTAAAATATTAATACAGTTAACGTCCTGTTGTTTGTCAAATTCGAAATTATTTTGTTTGTCTAGTTTTAAATGTTTGTGCAGTCACAAATTGAGAATTAGTTCATCGAATACCCTCATCATTGAGCAATAGTTTTGTATCGATTTATCGAAACACGTAGCCCTGGTATCGCTGCTTGCAAATGCATCAATTTGCACGAATTTTATCTCGTCCACGTAATTGCAGACTCATTCTCCACAATTTATTAGTCCGAACCGCCCACTACCCAATCTGTAAGCATTTGCAAAAACTGCAATTATAATTGTATCTTAATATATACATATTTAATATTACGTATGTTTGCACATTTTGCAGGTAAAATGTCAAACACCGGCAAATTATCAAAAGCTGTCAAGGAGCAATTTGTATATCCTGTTGCCCGCAAGGATACAACAATTGAGGATGATTTTCATGGTACCAAAATAAAGGATGTCTATCGTTGGCTCGAAGATCCAGATGCAACAGAAACCCAAAAATTTGTTAACGATCAGAACAACATTAGCCAGCCGTTCCTGGAGAACTGCGACGAGTGGAAGAAATTGAATGGAAAACTTACTAAACTGTGGAATTATCCGAAATATGGCTGTCCCATGCAATATGGAAAGTATTACTATTACTTTATGAACACCGGTCTGCAGAATCAGAGTGTTATGTACCAACAAGAATCGGTAAATGGCGAGAGCAAAGTGTTTATCGATCCCAACAAGCTGTCTGAGGATGGCACCATTGCCTTGAGTCAGAAATCATTTTCCGATGATGGTAATTATATGGCCTATGGACTAAGTGAAAGTGGCTCGGATTGGATTAAAATTCATATACGAAATGTGGAAACTGGCAAAGATTTCGACGAGGTGCTCGACAAGGTGAAGTTCTCTGAAATATCATGGACCAAGGATAATAAGGGATTCTTTTATGGGGTAAATAAACAACAAAGGAACACTTAAGTAGTCTAAAAATTAAATAAAATTGTATATATTTTGACAGAGATATCCTGATCAGGATGGTAAGACCGATGGCTCTGAAACCAAACAGAATGAGAATCAAAAATTGTATTATCATCGAATTGGCGAAAGTCAGGATAAGGATACTTTGGTTGTGGAGTTTCCCGAAGAACCATCATGGCGCATGTAAGAAGGGGAAATTTAAAGAACAAAAAGAGACCAGAATGGTTAACTTTTTAACAAATCGGCAGACCTATTCTAGTCAATTAAACTACCTTTATTTTAATATAATTTACCCCCTTATTATATCCTACTTTCAGTCAATCCGTAGTATCAGATTGTGGAAAATATTTGATCATGGCCATTGTCAAAGATTGCCGTGACAACATTGTGTATTATGCTGACCTTAAGCCTGGTGAAGAAATTACCGTTTCAAAATTGTTTTTAATACTGCCAAAATAACTTGTGAGATAAATCTAAATCATTTTATTCCCGTTTAATAAAACGAATTAAAAATTCAACAAAAATAAATGGTTTTACATTTAAAGTAAAACTATATAGACCATATTTCGTATTTCTACGTATTTATGTATGATCTATGTTGTTATTGTCTAAATTTATATTATGTTAGTTTCGTTTTATACGTCCATATAGAATTCTTGTGATTTGTCCGTAACATAGTCAATCTTTGGTCCTGAACTTCTTAGGATATTATAAATTTTACGGAAAATAGGCGCCCTCGTGGGTACTGGACAAACAATGAAATTTATAAATCTACTTGGGGATTCTGACCACCAGTTAAGAATGTTTTCATGGTTGCAAACACGTTTAAAGCGAGAAAAGTGTTAGTGGAATCGTAGCTTATTGTTGACACAATTGATGTAATTATTACCAAGAATCTTTTCCTGCAAAATCACATGCTACTTCTCGATGATACTAATTTATTCTTGAGTGATTTATCACAAACGACGAATTTTTTTAGAAATATTTAGTAGATCATAAGTATTTTTGATTCGTTACGTTATACCTAGGGTCTATGCCACTAATTGTTTTCAATTCTATCTTTCTTTTTATCTTTTACTGCCTTGTACCTTTACCATACTATGAATTAGGTTTAGAGTATTGGAGTGTCTTATCCTATCGTTTATGTTTTAATGTAAAGAAGCTGAATTAGTGTCGCTAGAGTCGCGTGAGTTGAGATCCTTGGGTAAGACTCTGTTTAACTTTCTCCTTTGAAGTACTCCTTGGATTCTGCGTTTCTTAGTAATCTTTTAGCCATATGTATGACTATTTTAGTTTGCTGCCAAAAACAAACAACATAGTAGTTAAGCGCCCTTTACAATTTGCGAGATTTTCTTGCAAGTGTCATTTTACATAGGGGTGCTTAAATTTTATGACTCCTAAAAAAGTGCAAAAAATATGGCATCGTGTAAAGGACGTGTTATGATTGTTTTTTTCATTACAAACGTCTGACTAAAATTGCGATGCGCTCAGCAAAGGTAAAAAACTGAAACCGTACCGGTAAAATTTGTTACGATTCCGGTTCCGGTTCCGGTACGCGATTTGAAACGGTTTATTTCGGTTAACGGTTCCGGTTTCGGTTCCGGTATTAGGCCCTGGTAATCTTAATTTAATTTTACTTTCTTTTGGCTCCTTTTTTCCCAGTATGTCACAAACGAAGGCTCCAAAGTATATTTCCGTACAAACAAAAATGCCCCAAATTATCGCATCATTATTATCGACTTTGAAAATCCTGCTGAAGAAAATTGGGAAACTTTAATTAAGGTAAGCACAAATTGATTTTTTTGTATGACAAATGAATTCATCGAACATAATCTGAGAGCTTTACCTACGAATTAAAGTCCTAAAAGAGATAGGTATTAATTTTAAACCCTTGAAATTCTGGACACTCTTTTGACGTCACATTTGAGATTAGAAAATGGCTTTTTAAACGATTTTTAAGATTTTCAAAACTTTAGCATTAGAAGTTCCGACAGATCTTGTCCTTTGTCACCATCAGACTGTTCAAAATTGATCCCCAGGCCACGGCAGTAGTATTTAAAACTTGCACTTTCACAAAGCAAAAGCAGTTCAAAATAGAAGGCATAGTTTAATTTATACACCTAATAAAGGGTTCGAAAATACGCAGCCCTGTTTCCGATTGCACTCACGAGTCTGAGTGAGGGCCCTACCAACTAGTTCCCTCAGGAGAGAAGCACTATAGAGGATTGCGCTGTAGCTAGGGTCGGCTGTATGTTTTATGTATCTCTAATCTTTCTGCTATTCCTAAAATATTTTGAAATCTAATCTATGCTTAAAAATTCTCCCTCGTAGAGGTATACGCTTCTTAACGCAAGCCTTCAACTTGCAATTTTCCACAAGTTTGGAAAATATTATAAGTTGTCCCAATTAGAAAGCCAAATTAGCCTCTTATACCGGCTTATTAGCCTTTTGTCTGCAGTCAGCAAAATATTAGCAAAGATCATCAAAGAAAAGATTTCATCTTTTGTCGACATTGCTGATCTACTCCCGAATGAACAGTTTGGATACCGTATGGAACACAGCACAATTCATCCGCTAGTCCGAATCAAAAAGATTGTCAAACAAAACTTTAATAGGAAGATGTCCATCGGGATGGATATAAAATCTGCTTTACAGAACTTCTTAAAATAATACAAAGTTTTCTTAGCCAGCGTTCATTTTCGGTGTACATTGGTCGGGCTCATTCTACCGCGATTGATATCCCTGCAGTTTGCCTCCAGGGGTCCTGCCTCTCACCCTTTCTTTACAGCATTTATTTTTTCACTGACTCAATATTTGCTGACGACACAAACCCCCAATCGTTTTTTGCAAGATGAAATCTCAACACCGATAAAATACTTCCCAAGAAAAGATTGCCTAGATATCTACCAAATAGCCACTTAGATCTGGATGGTACTGACATTAAAAACTCGCGGCTGTCCATTGAAAATAAGTTATACTTGTTCAGATCGATTTTTAGGCTGTAATTTTCTATGGAGGCCCAGTGAGGTCTAATGTCGTCAAGTGTCATATTCGGGGTGCCACCAGAAACACTAGCGATTTTCGTATAAACGCTTGTATTTTATATTAAAACTGCTCGAATTTATATGTGAAGTGGCACCAAAAAGCACGCCTACTAGATCAGATGGCGAAAATAAGTAGATTTGAGTAGTTGATTCCGAATCGCTCAAATTCACCATCTGATCTAGTAGGCGTGCATTTTGGTGCTTTTTGTTTAATTTTACATCAATTTAATATGTTAGGAGCCCTGCACGAGTGTACTCGTAGTGCCCGAATCCCATTTCTAAAAAACAGTTCGAATACATCAGCTCAGGGAAATGTTTCCGAATCGAATAGTTCAGCACCTTCCTTTCTAATTATTAAATAAAAACGTTTTAAATATTACCGCTCAACGGTTTTTACTAAACGTTGGTGATTTTTTAAGAGCTATAGGAAAGTTTTTAAAAAAAAAATAAAATTCAGAATAATGCATGAAATATTTATTTGAATTGATAGTACGGTCCATATAATTTCCATGTTTTGAAGATTATTTCATGCAAATGTTACCTGACACCGCGCCCCAAATGTTGACCATCCGCTAAGTCCAATTTGGCATACTCTTTCCAACATTTCGGCCGGTATCTCACGAATAAATGCTTCAATGTTGTCTTCCAATACGTCAATAGCTTGTCTTTATAGACATGAGCTTTAACATAGCCCCACAAAAAATAGTCTAAGGGCGTTAAATCGCACGCTCTAACGGCCGACCACGGAAATGTTCACCGAACTCGCCTCTCAATAAGTTCAATGTTGGGCGTGCTGTGTGGCATGTGGTACCGTCTTGTGAAATCACATTTTGGGCAAAAAAAAAGTTGGATATCATCTCACGGTAGCGCTCAACAACGTTACGATTCGAAACATCTTTGAAGAAGTACGGTCCAATGATGCCACCAGCCCATAAACCGCACCAAACTGTGACTTTTTTTCTGGATGCATTGGTAGCTCTTGTAATGCGTTCACTCCAAAATCGACAATTCTGCTTATTTACGTACCCATTGAGCCAAAAATGAGCTTCGTCGCTGAACACAATTTTTCGGTAAAAAAGTGGATCTTCGGCCAACTTTCCAAGAGCCCATTCACCAAAAATTCTACGTTGCGGTAGGTCGTTCGGCTTCAATTCTTGCCCCAGCTGTATTTTGAAAGGCTTCACACCGAAATCCTTCCGCAAAATTTTCCACGTTGTTGAGTAACAGAGGCCCAATTGCTGCGAACGGCGACGAATCGATAATTGATATTTTCTTCAGTTCGCACTCTACGTAAGCGTGTTGGTGGTTTAATGTCCAACAATGTAAATTTAGTGCGAAATTTAGTCACAATAGCCCGAATAGCCGCTTCAGTGGGTCGATTAAACTGACCATAAAATGGAAGAAGCGCGCGATGAACTTTCTTAAGAGAGCACGCATTTTGATAATAAAATACAATAATTTGCAAGCGTTTTTCGTTTGTAAGACGATTCATGGTTAAATTATAGACCAAACAGAAGATGTTTGACAGTGAAACAAAACAGGAAACGTGCGTGAGCTGTTTAAACCAGTGTTGCAAAAAAGATAATAGCTAAAAAATCACCCTTTACTTGTTAAGATCAATTTTTTTTATGAATTTTCTGAAATATGGAGGCCCAGTGTGGTCTGATGTCGCCATAAATTAAGAGATTACAATCAGTCCAAAACAAGCTGTTAAAAATGATTTTCAAGCTGCCTTGGCATCATCCTACCGTCTAGAAAAACCGACGGACAGATAACTTCATGTATAGGGGCATTTCCACAGAAAGGTCCACCGAGATTGGAAAAAATTGTTTTTTTAAAATGATTTTTCTTAACATAACAATTGAAAATAAATATCAAATAAATCTTAAAATGTATAGCTTTTCTGATTCTTTACTATAAAAAAATTAGCCTGAATACCGAGAAATGTCCATTTCACTTTTTTTTTAAGATTTCGCGTGATATTTGTCGCATTCTTCATAATATTAAATATAGCTTATAAAAACAAAACTAATGTAAATAATTGCGTATGATTGCACTCAATAAAAAGCTGCATTATTCCCCTTTATTTAAAGTTAACTGCTTCAAAATATTTATTTAACTTTCGCAGATTTATGAATTTTTTAGATGCAGTCGAAATTTACGACTTCCATTTTTTGTCGCGTGATAAATCCCATGATTTTTTAAAAATATATTTTAATCGTCAAATCGACTGGAACCTTCCCTTTGCACTAAATATACTGCTATCAAAATTCGCTAAAACCAGAAGCAAAAAATAGAAACAAAATCTAAAAATTTATTGAGTAATCTTCTATATTAATTCTGCAGAGAGGAGGAAATTTGTCCATACCTTTTCTAAAAAAAAACAATGCACAACAACACAAAGCAGGCTAGTTGACTGTATAACTATATCATGAATACCAATTCAATGCATCAGCAGTCTTGGCCGATCTTTAATGAGCTGACAGAAGGTAACTTGGGAATACCAAAGGCAGGCGGTTCAAAACAAATAGATTAATTTGCGACATTAATTCAGCATGAAAACAACAATTTGTCATCTGATTTTATGTTTAGGAAGAAAAATTTAAAAATTTTTTAGTATTTAAATTTTATATTTTTTCTTGCTTCTTTTAACATTATTATACTCCTGTCTAAATTTTAACACTTTGTTTCTTTTGCAGGAAGATGAAAAAGATGTCTTGGATTGGGCCAAGTGTGTTCATGAGGACAAACTGTTGCTATGTTACATCAGAGACGTGAAAGTAAGTTAACCATTGACCCATCCCAGAGCTGATTTGTAACATAAAATTTCACATTTTCAGAGTATTCTACAAGCAAATTCACTTCAAACAGGCAAACTAATACGCAGCTTTGACTTGGATATTGGCACCATTGTGGGCACTTCAGGAAAGAAGAAATATTCGGAAATCTTTTATAATTTTTCTTCATTCTTAAATCCGGGTACCATTTACCATTACGATTTCAAAACTCCCGATAAACAGCCAGAAGTGTTTCGTGAAATCAAAATCAACTTGGAGGGCTTTAATCGGGAGGACTACCTGGTCGAGCAGAAATTTTACAATAGCAAGGATGGTACCAAAGTGCCCATGTTTATAATTCGCAAAAAACGGGATAGCATTGAGCCACGTCCTTGTCTACTTTATGGCTACGGAGGTTTCAATATCAGCATGCTGCCCTCTTTCGGAATCACGGGGTAAATATGATTCTAACAACTTTATCAAGTGCTGAGCTGACCGACAAAGCAGTCTTATGTTTGTAGATACATTTGATGGTGTCTTGGCTTATCCAAATCTGCGAGGCGGCGGCGAATATGGAGAGAAGTGGCATAATGGCGGGCGATTGTTGAACAAGCAAAATGTTTTTGACGATTTTCAAGCATCTGCTGAGTATTTAATTGAACATAAGTACACCACCAAAGATCGTTTGGCTATTCAGGGCGGTTCTAATGGCGGTCTTTTGGTTGGCTCGTGTATCAATCAGCGTCCCGATTTGTTTGGAGCAGCTGTGGCCCAAGTTGGGTAAGTAAAATGTTGTGGTTAAATGGTAAAAATTAATTTTCAATTCTCTTTCAAGCGTCATGGACATGTTGCGCTTCCACAAATTTACCATTGGACACGCTTGGTGCTCGGACTATGGCAATCCATCTGAAAAGCAGCATTTCGAGAATCTGTACAAATTCTCGCCATTGCACAATGTCCACACACCCGAAAGTGCCGAGAAGGAGTATCCTTCTACGCTGATTTTGACTGCCGATCACGACGACCGTGTCAGCCCCTTGCATTCATTGAAGTTCAGTGCTGCCCTGCAAGACGCTGTGCGTGATTCCAAATTCCAACAAAATCCGCTTCTATTACGTGTGTATCAAAAAGCTGGACACGGTGCTGGCAAACCAACATCCAAGCGCATTGAAGAGGCCACCGACATTTTAACTTTCATGCTGAAAAGCCTTAATGTGGACACAATCAATCTGTAGGCTGTACAAGAGATCTATGCATCCACCAAAATTTAGTTCAAATGCATAATTTTTGGTGCAAAAAATACAAAATCTATTTCGGGATGCATTGATAGCATTTACGATGCCATCTTTTTACTAACCAACTTGAAACACATTTAAAATACACATTTGTACATCTTTAAACACTGAAGTGAAGTTGTTTTATTATTGTTTTTTGTTGTCTCGAGCAGAGCAAAAGCTGCACAATGCATGTAAGTGCCAGTTTGGATCTACTTAGGTTTGTTTTTGTCAGCGCAAAGAGTAATAATTTTTTAGTCGTTTTTGAGTGGCTTAAGGTGTGGAGTTAATGCTGAGAGCGCAAGAGGTTCGCTAGACTAAAAATGACAAAATGTATCTATTTCATTTAGAACAGGATCATCATCAATAGACCACGGATTTTAGGTTTTTTTGTTGTTGGTCTAAAATTCGTTGGCTAATAAAAATATTTGTAATTTTTTAAGATGATCAAGGGTCATTGATCATATCTAAAATATGTTTTTTTTAGGTAAAAGGCATATGCTAAAATAGGTCAAAATATTCCGCACTTATGATTAAAGCGATAAAAAATACTAAACACAAGAAGTTACTATACACAGGCAAGCGTTGTAAAAGGGTTTGTATCTTGCTGTAATTCCAGTTTCTCGTACGGTATGCGTCGTTTCGTTCAGACCGCAAAAAGTAGTGTTGTGAATGTGTTCAGTTCACATGCGAGCGAAAAGTTTGAGTCAGGTCCGCGAGCCTTATTATAAAAATATGAAATTTCGATTTTTCATTGCATGTGCCTGACTTCAGTACTTAGTTGCAAGCGAAAATAGTAGACCTGATGATATCTCTGCATCCTCACTAATTTGGTTCCGCTTTGGTATTTTTTTGCAAATTGGTTTCATCTCCATCATAGTAAAATATTATAAAACATTCTGTGCGCTCTGGTCTATTCTCTTCACCATTGGTCATCCATTGTATGTTATCGCGGTTCGCTAAGATCACAATCATAGTTATGCAGTCATTTGTGGAGACTGAGGAAGCCAAGCAAGCTAGACGCACGAAAGGAAGAAAAAATAGCTTATAAATCCGAAAATGCCATATATAAGCAGTTATGTAAAAATAAACTACGGTCGTATTATATCGATATGGAAAAGGCAATTGGCAATATCACAGACAGTAAAACTTTCTGGACTTTGGTGAGGAAACTAAATGGATCTAGTACAAGGAAAACAATATCGGTTGAACCATCGGCACTGGCAGAACATTTCCAAAGTCTGCTATGGACACACGAGAGTAACAGTACACTGAGCTTCGCACTACCCAACTACATAGTGGATGATCTAGATTGCGCTATTACTACACAGGAGATTCGAAGCGCACTGGCAAAGAGTAAGCCCAACAAAGCCCCTGGAACAGATAGAGTCCCCTGTGAGTTCTATAAACATGCCACTGAATCGCTCATCTTTAAGCTCACCGATGCTTTTAACAACATTTTTGAGTCCACCAAAGTGCCCGCCAGTTTTCAGGACAACATCGTATACCCTATATACAAGAAAGGAAACCCAACCGAAGCCCAAAACTACAGGGGAATCTCTTTTTAAATGCAGCAACGAAAGTATTCGCGTCAGTTCTTCTTGCTCGCCTAGTCAATTTCACCAACCGAAACCAGCTCTTAAGTGAAAACCAGATGGGATTCAGAGAAGGATACTCAACAGTCGACTGCATCTACGTTCTAACTGCATTAGCAAAGGATTATTTGAGCAAAGGAAAAAAGATGTATTGCTTTTTTATCGATTTCAAGGCAGCTTTCGACACAATAAATAGGGACAGCCTGCTGTATAAGTTAAGCAACTTGGGTGTATCCACCAAAATCTTAAAAACCCTGGAAAGCCTTTACAGCAATAACATCACAAGGGTGTGGGATGGTCAAAGTCTGTCGGAGGGTTTCTCCACGAACCAAGGCGTTAAACAGGGGTGCCTACTCAGCCCTTTATTATTTGCCCTCTACATCGACGATATTACTGAGAAACTCGCTGGAGGGGTAAATCTAGGCTCGCAGCGGTTCAAGGTGCTGATGTATGCGGATGACATTGTCATGATGGCGGAGACCCCAGAAGAACTACAGGAAATGATAGACACTACATACACATACTGTAACACCTGGAAACTTTCTATCAATAGCGAAAAATCGAAAGTACTCGTAGTCCGAAATGGAAGAGGAAGATTTGCGCGAAACGAGAATTGGAGCCTAGCAGGTATACAGTTGGAAGTAGTCAAATCTTTTAAATACCTTGGCGTCACTCTGACGAGCAATATGACCTTCCAAAAGCACGCAGAGCTCAAGAGGAAAGATACTCAAGTGGCAATTAGTAGTACGTGGAATGGACTGCTGAAACGGAAACAAGTGAACATGAGCACGAAATATAAGATGTACCAGGCGACAGCGAGGGCGATCACTTGCTACGCTGCTCAAGTATGGGGTTCTGATAGCTATGAAGATGTAGAACGGAGTCAACGGTATTTTATCAAAAGAGTCTTCCACCTTCCGCAGAATACGCCAAATTACGCAATCCATTTGGAAACTGGTCTGCCGGCATTATTTACCTATACATTGGACATCCATTTTAAATATGTTCTGAAAACCTTAAACATGCCGGACCGACGATATCCAAAAATTGTCACAAAATACCTGCTGGAGTCAAAAGCACAGTTCTTCAGCCAATGGCTCAAAATGGCAAGCGACTATGAGACCCCGCTGACAATGGAAAACCCAAGCGTGTGGAGATTGGAGCAAAGCAGATTGATTTTTAACATAGACATGAAGACAAGGAGAATGTGGGAGGATCAAGCAAGGAAGAGCTCTGGAAGACAAATTTACAAACTATTAACATACGACTTAAATGAAAACAATTACTTCCAGGATGATATCGGCTGCTACAGAATAATGCAAATTTTCAGAGCAAGAGTAGAGATGCTTAACCTAAACTACCGCCCACACCTGGAAAATCACACAAATGAATGCACACTGTGCAACTTAAGAGAACGCGAGGATATAGTGCACTTCTTGGGGAAATGTCCAATTTTACAAGAGATCAGGGCAGGATGCTTCGGAACACCGTATTTGAATGTGGAGGAATGCATCAACCTGTTGAACGGAAGCAACTGGACAAGTCTAGCAGCATATGTCAGCCACGCTCAAAAGTACAGACAACACATAATGGAAGAAAGTTTCTAGGGAGATAAGGTCGCAATTAATGTAAATGTAGTCCTGTAAATGTCTTGTTAATATTTTTGTCATTGTCATCTAAGAGAAATTGTAATATTGTATGTAAGATTTGTAAGAAAAAGAGAAATAATCGGCATTGGGCTCACGGCAAAAAGCCATGCCTGCAATATGCCAAAATATACTTATACTACTACTACTACATGCAGTCATTTGTGGAATTTTATTTTATTTTATTTGTAAATCACGGTAAATTTGTTTGATATAAGATTCGGCTTTTTCGTCCTTCCTTTTCCATTCTCTAAGCTCTATCGTTCCTTTCAGAGTGTAAAAAACCTACCCAAATTTGTGCACACTTAGTATCCCTAACGGACAACGGATTTTGCTCGCCTGCGTGGTGAACAATAAAAATTGGGAACGTCTTTTCTTTCGGTCGGAACGCTTTAAAATTTTTTAGTTTTTTCCCTCTGTGAGGTAATTGCTGCGTTAGTTAGTTTCGTTTTGAACCCTCAATAAAAGGCATGTTTAGATGTGCGTCCGCCTACTTGGAAGCATATATTTACTCTCTAAATATGTAAAAACATATGACATATTCTAAAATAGGTCGAAATAGGTTAAAATAGGTTAGCTTTTAGGTCGAAGATATGAGGTTGTCAAAAAAGTCTTGTGGTATTTCCGCAAGCTTGTCTTTGCAAGCGCGTAGTTCTAGTTGTATTCGTCGCATCGGTTCACGCTAGAGCTTTTTGGAAAGCTCTTTTCACGCGCTAACACGTGTTTGATTTATTGTTGTTTGTTTTTAGTCGTTCGTGAGTTATAGCGTCGCAAACATGGAGCAAAATAAAGAGAAAATACGGCATATTTTACAGTACTACTACGATAAAGGCAAAAATGCATCTCATGCTGCCAATAAAATTTGTGCAGTTTATGGACCCGATACAGTTTCCATTTCCACCGCACAACGATGGTTTCAACGTTTTCGTTCTGGTGCAGAGGTGATCGAAGATGCGCCACGGTCCGGAAGGCCTGTCGTCGAAAATTGCGATAAAATCGCTGAATTGATCGAAAGAGACCGGCATAGTAGCAGCCGTAGCATCGGCCAAGAGCTGGGCATGAGTCATCAAACCGTTATAAACCATTTGAAGAAGCTTGGATTCAAAAAGAAGTTCGATGTATGGGCGCAAATCGCTTCTGAATCGCAACAAAATCGACCCGTTTTTGAAGCGGATGGTGACTGGCGATGAAAAGTGGGTCACTTACGACAACGTGAAGCGCAAACGGTCGTGGTCGAAAAGCGGTGAAGCTGCCCAGACGGTGGCCAAGCCTGGATTGACGGCCAGGAAGGTTCTTCTGTGTGTTTTGGTGGGACAACTGGACCGCTTGAATGCAGCACTCATGCAGAAGAGGCCATCTTTGATCAACAGAGGCCGAATTGTCTTCCATCAGGACAACGCCAGGCCACACACATCTTTGGTCACGCGCCAGAAGCTCCGGGAGCTCGGATGGGAGGTTCTTTTGCATCCACCGTATAGTCCGGATCTCGCACCAAGTGATTACCACCTATTTCTGTCCATGGCGAACGAGCTTGGTAGTCGGAAGATGGCCACAAGAGAGTCCTGTGAAAATTGGCTCTCGAGTTTTTTGCCAATAGGGGAAGTGAGCTTCTATAAGAGGGGCATTATATTTTTATTTTTTTTTTTTAATAATAGGCGCATATTTATACATTTATGAACAATTGAAAATTCAATAAAAATACCGCAAGACTTTTTGGGACAACACTCGTCATGGAACGTAAAAATACGCTACTTGAAAACAAAAATTTTACTAAAACTATTTTTTCGACCGATCATTCCTATGGCAGCTATGGTCGTCCGATTTGGATTAGACTTGACAGAATTATGTGTTAGCATATCATATTGATCAGTATCGAGTTTGGGAGCGATAGTATTGAAAACAAAAAAGTTTTTCATACTAAAACTTTTTTCAGACCTATCTTTTGTATGGCAAGTATACTATATAGTTGCCCGATTTGCATAAAACTTACTGAAATTATGTGAAAGTATAAAGAACTCATAAATACAAGGGTTGGGAGCGATAGCATTGAAAACAAAAAAGTTTTTCTCACTAAAACTACTTTTTCAACCGATCGTTCCTATGGCAGCTATATGCTATAGTCGTCCGATCCGGCCGGTTCCGACAAATGTGCAGCGTATTTGTACCAAATGACTTTGTGCAAAGTTTGGTTACGATAGATTTAAAACTGACGGACGAGATAGCATAGAAACAGACAGACAGACGGACGGACGGACAGACGGACATGGCTATATCAACTCAGATCGTCGCGCTGATCAAGAATATATATACTTTATGTGGTCGGAGATGCTTCCTTTTGTGCGTTACAAACATTCGGACAATTTTAATATACCCTCTCCAAGGGTATACAAATGTTTCTCTGCACCAGCTAATTAATCCGCGGAGTTATTAAATTTTTAGTTCTCGAAGATGATGCGAATTTAAGTTTGTCAAAAAGATATTTCGACTGACACTTAAAAATAATTTTGTGAAGGAAGATGAGAGTTTTCAGTTTTATCCATGATTCAAAAGTCAAGTTAAAAATTTTGTATGCAAATATAGAAATGTGGTCTCGTCTACGGTTAAAGATGTATCTAGCTATCGAATTGAACGCTACATTAAGTCTTTGCATACTGAGTCAGACCAACCTAACCAATTTTTGATACCGTAGAACAAGGTTGGAGTCAGGCAGGCTTTTGCCACAAGCATTGTTAAACTTCTGAGATAACGACAGCTACCTAAGAGAACTATATAACTTCCCAGTTACATTTGCTATATGGATGCTCCACGAAAGAGTACCATTAAGGACTATACCTAGATTTGTAGCTATGTTGACATATTTAATAACTGAGTCATTAAAAGTTAGGATAGAAAGTTACTTGACATTTGGACTTTGAGGCATTTAGGCTCAACGCATAAGCTTTGGCCCAGTCAGATATAGGTTGTCAAAAAAGTCTTGCGGTATTTTTATTGAATTTTCAATTGTTCATAAAATTGGTTATAATAATGCGATTTAAGTCAAATATGCGCCGTTTTGTTCGATGACGAGTTCCCAACGAGATGCCAACTTCATAATGCCCCTCTTATAGAAGCTCACTTCCCTATTGGCAAAAAACTCGGAGAGCCAATTTTCACAGGACTCTCTTGTGGCCAACTTCCGACTACCAAGCTCGTTCGCCATGGACAGAAATAGGTGGTAATCACTTGGTGCGAGATCCGGACTATACGGTGGATGCAAAAGAACCTCCCATCCGAGCTCCCGGAGCTTCTGGCGCGTCACCAAAGATGTGTGTGGCCTGGCGTTGTCCTGATGGAAGACAATTCGGCCTCTGTTGATCAAAGATGGCCTCTTCTGCATGAGTGCTGCATTCAAGCGGTCCAGTTGTTGGCAGTACAGATCCGAATTAAGCGTTTGCCCATAGGGGAGCAGCTCATAGTGGATGATTCCCTGCCAATCCCACCAAACACACAGAAGAACCTTCCTGGCCGTCAATCCAGGCTTGGCCACCGTCTGGGCAGCTTCACCGCTTTTCGACCACGACCGTTTGCGCTTCACGTTGTCGTAAGTGACCCACTTTTCATCGCCAGTCACCATCCGCTTCAAAAACGGGTCATTTTGTTGCGATTCAGAAGCGTGCGCCGTGGCAGGCACTACATCGAGCTTCTTTTTTGAATCCAAGCTTCTTCAAATGGTTTATAACGGTTTGATGACTCATGCCCAGCTCTTGGCCGATGCTACGGCTGCTACTATGCCGGTCTCTTTCGATCAATTCAGCGATTTTATCGCAATTTTCGACGACAGGCCTTCCGGACCGTGGCGCATCTTCGATCACCTCTGCACCAGAACGAAAACGTTGAAACCATCGTTGTGCGGTGGAAATGAAACTGTATCGGGTCCATAAACTGCACAAATTTTATTGGCAGCATGAGATGCATTTTTGCCTTTATCGTAGTAGTACTGTAAAATATGCCGTATTTTCTCTTTATTTTGCTCCATGTTTGCGACGCTATAACTCACGAACGACTAAAAACAAACAACAATAAATCAAACACGTGTTAGCGTGAAAAGAGCTTTCCAAAAGCTCTAGCGTGAACCGATGCGACGAATACAACTAGAACTACGCGTTTGAAAAGGAAAATTTGGGATATCCCAAAACTTTTTTAAACCTTATATAATATTATTTTTTTTTTTTTGTGTTAAAAATTTATTTAAAAAAAAAAAATAATAAAAACATATAATATAATTAATTTTTTTTTTTTTTTTTTTTTATTTATATTTTTATATTTTATTATTTAATTTTTTTTTTTTGTTAACTTATTAAAAATGCAAAGCCAAGCTTGCTAGTCTTATACACATTACAACTTTATACTGTGTGACCAATGCTAGTTTAAAAGATTCTGTCGTTTTGTTATTATTTCCCAATATAAATCTAAATCTAAATAGGTTATGGTAATCAATTAAAAGAAACAGATAAACTGAATTACTTTACTTACCTTAAATTTGTAGGAAATCAACATTTATTCAAAACTTATTTGTTATTAAACAAAAACTTAAGAGAATCGTATTTTCTTGTAAATAAAATATAAGTGTAGAAATTCAAGCTTAATTTTTGTAATCCGATTAAATCCGAAAAAAGTTGGAAATAATTTTACTTTGGCTTTATCAACATTTGAACAGATTTTGAATTAATTATATCTTCTGGTTTAACGCTCCACCAAATGCCAGTGTAATCAGTTGGCTTAGTTTTATAGTAAATTCCGTTTAATTGACTGAAATTATAAAACATTATTTAATATGATTAAATAAATTCAGTTAAACACATCTAACTCACCAGCATTGTTTGGCAGCTTTCCAATTGAAGATAGTTATCATCTTAAAATTTAAATAAAAATTGGAACATACTTCAAATGAACCGTTCTCATGAAATCGCAATGCATCGCCAGCGTCGCCTGAATATGCTCCCAATGATTTCAATTTATATTGCTCATATCGGCTGCCAATAATAAAGTGATCGTAGCGAGCATATCGAATTCGTTTATCAAAGTCAACGAACTGAATGTATAATTCAAACCGTTTATTTGTGGTCAGTTGATGGACTTTCTCGAGACCAAGCCAAAATTCTCCATTTACATTGCCAAATCCCATAGAATAATCCACATTTGTCTTATTAGTGAAATCTAATTCTCCATTAAAACGACGCTGCATAACCAGCCAACCAAGACCTGACATGGCATTTTCCAGAGGCGCTATAAAAGTTTTCAAGCCAGTTGGGTCATTTAGTTGAACAAAGCAGTACTTTTCTGTGTCATTCGGACAAGTAGAGAAGCGTTTTACGTTCAATAATTTATATTTCTCCTCAAGTTTGGTTTCAGCTGTTTTAGCTTTCGACTCCAATTTGGATAAACTTTGCTTCGTTTTAGTAATCGTCTCTTCGAGGACGCATACTTGCTTCTTATAATTCTCAATGATATCATTCAACTCCTTTATTTTGTTGTCTGCGGATAACAAATTTTCTTGCAAGTTGGACAATCGAGTATCCTTTTCCTTAAGGTTGATATCATATTCGGAAAATTTGGCGTTGTGCTCTTTCAAAACAGTATGTATGTCCTTGATCTGATCTTCAAGGGATTTAAAATTTGGATCTTCAATTGGCTTGGTATGAGTTGGCGATTCAGTTTGAACAGAGACAACTGAACTCTCTTTCCATTTAAATTGAGCCTTTAACGAATCAATGGTATTTTGCAATTCAATTGACTTTTTTAAAGACGTTATTAGTTCATCCTTATCCTTGCATTGGGTGTCTTTGAGTTGATAGTATCGTTGTAGTACCAATTGTAGTAGTTGGTAACAGTTTCCCTCACATTGATTGTCCAAGCGCTCCAAAGCATCATCCAACTGAAATATGTTTGAGTTTCATTTAAACAATTCGACATTGACTTTGCTTACTCACCGAGCTATTATCTGCAGTAGACTCATCCGAAGATCCCTCAAGGTTTAACAACATTAGATTTAATGTAGCTTTGTCCATTTTAACTACATTTGTACAAAAAATTAAACATTTTCTTGAAGGGTAAGCAAACGATTGAAGACAAAGCATATGTATATGCGTATGTACATATGTATAAAGAAAAGCACATGCAAATCTGCGCCTGCAGTTAGCTGTGGAAACATCTGCCGTTTACTTACAATTTAATTACCAGAATTACAATGTTGAGTAGACTTTGCTGCGACTTTGCTTTTAAATATGCTCAAGTTTTGCCGGCATTAGGTAAATTCAATGAAGTGTGACCATAAAATGGAATCAAAAAATAGCAGAACCTTTTGCGATCAAAAGTGTGAGCTCGATCAAATATCGAAAATCGAGCAGGTATCGGATCATATTAGGGGTGCTCATTAGGGGGACATTTTATGTAATTGGATTCAAAGTTTATAACTTATACTTAAGGAAACTTTGAGCACACTTTTAGAAAGGGAAGACTCTTACAAACCTGGGAATAAAAAAAAAAATCATATTTTTTAACGTTTTTAAGTTTTTTGAGGAACTTTATTGAAATTGATAAAATTAGGCGAAAAAAATAATAGCACCACTTTTCAAAAAAGGATTGAAAATAAAAAAATTATTATAAGGAATTCTTTAGTTAACAATTTTGAACTATTAATACTAAATCTATATTTATCATTTAATATTTAGTACAGTGTCCTTTATTGCCAGTAACAGCTTCTGGCATGAAATCACCTAAGTCCTGGCATCGATTTAGGGGAATTTCAGACCAGGACTCTTTGATTTCTTCCGAAAGTCTTCACAAAGTTTCCCCTGAACCATTACATTGCTTTTTTGCTGGTGTGTTTGGGGTTATTGTCCTGTTGAAAGACCCATACGAGCAGCGTTTCGTATTCTGCAAAAAGTAGCATTACTGTCTCCATAATATTCACGTAAACGTGCTGATCCATGATGGTTTTATCCAATGTATTGTATTCCATAGTAGGAAAAGCAAGTCCACAACATTACACTACTGGAGGATGTATATATTTTAACATGCTAATAAATTTGTTAACAAGTTGAGATCAAATGAGCGTAAATATTTTATTTATTTTTTAAATTTATTTTATTTTATTATTAATTATTTTAAAAAAATTTTTAAATTAAATATTTACGCTAATTTGATCTCAACTTGTTAAAAAATGTATAAGCATGTTAAAATATTTTATACAGTCTTAAATTGGCAACCTTTTAGCTGATAAATTCCAGAATTTTCGAAAAATTTTCAAAAATAATTTTTTCTATATTATGGATAACAACAAGTAAAACGAGTAAGGTTTTGCTCTAAAAGCTTAAAAAACTTAATTGGCTGCTATTTTGGTGGAAAACTTGAGTATCTAATAAACAATGACAACAAAAAAGTCAATTTTTTTGGAAATTCACACTTTTGGGGCCGTTTTGGAGAATGAAGAAGTGTTCAGATTGTAAAACCTTGTTCAGAAACCTTGTTTGGTATCTCAAAAGCTTCATTTTCTCCAAAGGAAGTATGCGAAAAATTCTGATTTCTTAAAAGTTATACTCGAAAAAGTAAAAAAATAGGTTTTTGAAAAAAAAAATTTTAAGAAATACTACCGGAAAACATGAATTTTTAAAAATCTTTCTACAAAGAATTTACTCTGCGACTGTCATCCACAACTTGCCGAAAGACAGTTTGCATCTTTTTACACTAAAACTGAATGAGCTGTTTGCCCAAAACTAATGACACCTTTATGACTTTATGGATAACTCTCCGTACCGTATCGTTTTTGTTTTTATTTTTATTTTTATTTTTTTTTTTTTTTTGAACGTTGTTAATATTAAGCTTGTTGAACAATTCGCTGTCTTAAAGTTGCTGTATCCGCCCACCGTAAATTTAGGTCGGAGTGGCTTGATCATTTTCGCTGGCTACGAAATAATGATGAACGTTGCATTTGCGCCGCTTGTGACAAGTGCTTACTTAACCATCTAACCGGCCTCCAAAGACACGACAGGCTAGGGGTGTTAACAAGAAGAATAAGACAAAGGAAAAACCAATTAAAAATAGATGGGCTTACAAGTGAAAAAACAATTCACGCGGAATATGCGCTCATAATGTTCCTTATGATGCACAATCTTCCATTGGTATTGATAGACTTTTTGGCAAATTTGTTGCGGGTGTGCTATCCTGACTCGAAAATTGCTATGGACATCAAATGTGGGCGAACCAAGGCAACGCAAATGTCCAAGGAACTTGGCAAGAAATCCATAAAACGCATTGTAACTAAATTAAAAATCTCGAAGTTTTCCTAATTGTCGACGAAACAACTGATGTGGCAAACCGAAAGGCCCTTGTGTAAGTGGCACGCCTTTTTCACGCTCTAACAGGTATGATAAAAGACACATTTTTATCACTGATTGAGTTAGAAAATGTGATGCAGAGTCTATTTATAGGGCAGTAAAATCATTTCTTTTAACAAATGGCATACCCCTAAAAAAATGTAATTGGTCTTGCAACTGACGGCACAAACAACAAACAGCCTTAAAACCAAGCTTAGCGGGGACACAAACTTGTTTTACTTGAAATGCACTTGCCATTCCTTACACCTGTGCTCGGGCTACGCATGCAAAAAAATTGCACTCCCTGCTTGCTTTGCCGAAAATATATATTCATATTTTGCGTGGAGCCCGAAAAGGTCTCAGGAATTAAAAGAGTTCCATGAATACTGCGAAGTAAAACCACACAAAATTTTGGGAATAGCAATGACAAGATGGCTGTGCTTAGAAAAAGTTATTGGGCGAATGCTTGAGCAGTGGGATGCTCTCCAATTATTTTTCTTAGGTCAGACCCTAGAAGTCAACAATATTAAGCCAAAAGAAATAGTCAATTTAATGGTTAAACCTGAAATTTAAAAGTTATTTCTACTTTTTAAAATATGTTCTTAAAATTATTAATGATTTAAATACGGAGTTTCAATCAGAACGTATTCGCTTACCTATCCCTTGTATAAGACTAGAATCTACTTTAAAAGTAATTCTCAATAATTTGTTATGAGTATTTATAATATGAGTATTTAAAGAATATGGACCTAAGACGCTTTAATGTTACCGACTTAAATTCTTATTTGTTGCCCGTTGACAACATTTTTTTTGTCTTAAAGCCCAACAATATATGGATAGCCGGTGTATGGAGAAATCCGCAACTTTTAAAGTAAAGGAAACGGTACGCGAGTTTTACTTGGAGCAGGTTCTGCAAATAATGCAGCGCTTTGATTTTGGCCGAGAGGATATTAAATCTCTCATTATGATCACACCAGCCAACGTAATTTCTAGCGAAGAAACCGATATAATGCCTCTAATCAAAAACTTTGAATACTTATGTGAATCGGATCCAGATGAAATTATTTCTCAATGGGCCATGTTAAAGTTAACTGAAGCTAAGTTTAAAAAAGAACAGGAGATATCTTTATTTTGGGAAGAAGTGGCAAAAGGAATTAGTAGGATTTGTAAGAAATATATTGTCCCTTTCACACAGTTCTGTGGAATGTTTACCATTAGTTTAATAAAAACCAAATTGAGAAATAAACTCGAATTTGATTCAGTTTCAAATAATTATGCTATGCAAGGAACTCTGTACGACTGTACAGTACGTCTGTACGTCTGTCAAAGACTTGTAAATATAGGAAAGCAACTGATCTCAGAGTGTGATTTATATAAAATCAGTATATTGAATATTGACTGTTTTGTTTTCATAATGTTAAGAAGTAAATAAATACATGAAAAATTTTTAATTTTTTTTTTAAGTTTAAGAACACTTAAGAAATGAGAAGATTGTGCTATTTTACGTTATTGTCAAAGAGATATTTTGAAAATATAACATGAAAAAGTAAGAAAAAATTTTTGGCTCTTTTTTTATAAAAATGGTTCTTATTTTTACTTTTTTTGGTGCATTTTTTCTTTCTCAAGTGGCAACCGTGGCTATAAGATATAGTTATCCGACCCGGTCGGTTCCGACATATTAGCAGTGTGCAGTAAAAAGAAGACTCTGTGCAAAGTTTCAGCTCGATAGCTTTAAAACTGAGGCTAGTTTGCGTAGAAACAGACAGACGGGCAGACAGATGGACGGACAAAGCTCAATCGACTCAGCTCGTCACCCTGATCAAGAATATATATAGTTTATAGGGTCGAAAATGAATATTTCTATGCGTTGCAAACTTCTAAGAAAAATTATAATACCCTTTGCTAGGGTATAAAAATAAATAAACACTACAATACTAATTATTATTTAAATAAAATAAATTGATTAATATTTTGGAGCAGATAACTAGTAGTTACTGCGGTAGCTAGTTACGCTACTGATTACTTTTCGGTAGCGTTTCGCTAGCTGCAGAATTGCTAACTTTCCGCTAGGACATGCCCATATAAAAGTAATCTGAGCGGTAATCCAGCGGGTAGTCAGTAAGGGGTTACCGAGTCGCTAGCAGTTCGCTAGCGCTGCGCTAGCTACAAGAACTGAAGGGAGTTTACTGAGACACACACACATGCTTACAAGACACTTTCGACCAATTCTGCCTAGCAAAGTGTCATAAGGAAACACATGAGCAAAGCAAGCTGAAAAAATCTCTGATTGATTGAGCAAAGTGCACTTTGCTTAACGGTTTCAATAGTGTCGAGAATGACTGTATTTTATCTGACAGCTCGTTAAAAGAGAACACTATTTGGGAGCTCTGTTTATAATATATAGCTTCGATCTGACCCCATCGCAGATTAGACAGAGACTGAAGACCTGCTTAATCTCTTGGCCTCAGCTTCGGCATGCGTTTGATCTCTCTCCCGTCAGCGACAATAAACTTTTGTAGTCTTAAATCGACCAAATAGTGTACTTTATCGGATAAAAATCTGGCGAATAGGCTGACCATTCCGCAGACCTAATGAAATTGAGAATAATGGGTCGAGTTTCTGCTTAAACATGCATAGATTCTGTGCTGTCAAGGCCGTTGGTTAGTTTTGACCCCTTAATCCAAATTTTCCCCCCAAGCTGAACCAAACTTGATCTGGGTAGGAAAGCTAAACTCGAACTGATTCCAATTTGTTTTGAGCAGAAAATCGAGAGCTCAGCGGTCAATCCTTTTTCTTTATAAGCTAATGCGATGACCTATGACTCTACAGATCGACTTGGCTGAGTGAATTAAGCAGATCTGCTCAACATACATATATTAGCTTCACATTTTAATGCAGTTCAAGTGACTTTTCCAGCAGCTCAAGGCCAGGTTCTATATTATATGTTGAATATGTCTAGGACAGATAGTCTGCTTAACTATATCAAGGGTCTGCCCACTTTCAATCTCCAGTTTCCATGGTAATCCCAAATGCTTCTTTTAGTTTTACACCTCGTCGCAATGAATCCTTATTCAGTTAATAATTTTAAGATTTTTTAATGAATTTATTTCATTCAGTTTTACATGTTGGAAAATGTGCTGCACCAGAACTAGCTGGGCGTTTGTTTTTTAGAAATTACTTTTCCTCGGGCTTGCTGAACACAAAAGTCAAATTGCATTTGCCGCAATAATGACGATCCTCATGGGCAGCCATGAACACACCAGCACCGCAGTTCTCGCCAGGGCATTCGCGACGCAAACGATGGATCTTGCCGTTTTCGTCAACCTGCAAATATGCAAAACCAAAAAGTAGAGTGATTAGCCAAGTGAGGGAGAGAGAGACTACCAGGAGACCATTGGCACTTGCGAAAGTAGATGTAAACCCTCAAGTCAAAGAGCTCAAGATCAAGACTCAAGAATTCCAAGAACAGATCAGCCTTAAGGTTTTTGGTTGATTTACCTTGTAGTACTTCAGCACAGCTAGCTTGACCTTCTTCCTCTTGTGCTTGATCTTTTTGGGTGTCGAGTAATTCTTCTTCTTGCGCTTCTTGGCACCACCACGCAGGCGGAGCACCAAGTGCAAAGTGGACTCCTTCTGAATATTGTAATCAGAGAGGGTGCGACCATCTTCCAACTGCTTGCCGGCAAAGATCAGACGCTGTTGATCTGGAGGAATTCCTTCTTTGTCCTGAATCTTGGCTTTGACATTTTCGATGGTATCCGAGGGTTCGACCTCAAGAGTGATGGTCTTGCCCGTGAGGGTCTTGACGAAGATCTGCATGGTGCACTCCTGTTACCGAGCAACTGCAAGGAAAATAAATTTGAATAAATTATGAAAAAGGTGAAAATTTGTGAATAAAATGGAAAGGTAAATGAAACCAATTTTAATTTTTTATAAATGGATTTATTGGGACACTTCTTACAGGCTCTAAGTATGGGATAAAACTAGAATTAGACAAGTAAAACTGCATTGATGACGCCATCGTTTTCAGGATTATTCGTCACTTGAGCGTATTTGCCCCAAACCACCTTGCCAGTTTGTGTAACCAGACCCAGTTCGGAGATGTTGACTTCAATCACTGTTCCCTTGGTGATTACCCCCAGAGAGGTAAACATGGGCGAACTGGGATTCTTCTTTACTCCAATGATGGGCAAATGGAAGGTGGCCTTCAACTCGGGATGCGTCACATGGGCCTTCTTCATACGCAAGGCCATGGGTCGTATGAAACGCTCAAACTTGGGCGGTTTCCGTGTGAAATTCTCACCCACAAATGTGACCTTGGTCACCATGCGTTTCCAGGCCTTGCGTTTAGTTTTGCCCGTCTTTAGAACCTTGAATACTTCCGCATCGGATTGGGCACGCACTTTGGGTATGGGTACATCCCACTTGCCCGCCTTCTCTTTGCGTTTCTGCTTTATCATGTTGGACAGAACCTTGGCACTCGATTGAATGCCTCTGTCTAGCAGATAGTGCGGCAGTGCTCCATCCTCAACCTTCTCCTCCTGCTTCTTGACCTTCTTCTCCTCGTGGGCCTGAATTTTCTTCTTGATTTGTATCTTTTCATTGCGTCGCTCCTTGTTGAAGAGTTTTGCCTTGATGCCGCGCAATTTGCGTGCTTTACGTGCCCTGTCCTTGGGCAGACGAGCCTCCTTTTTGCGTTTACGCTCCTCGTAGTCGAGTCGCCGACCGTACAACTTACGGTGGCGCTCCATATACTCATTTTGCGGCATTCTGTGGAGTACTTCAGGCGCAAACCTGCAATATAAAGTCAAAGTTATAAAACATGGAAAATGTTTAAAGCTGGCGAAATCTCAAAAATAATTTTCTGACAATTCGCTTTGAATCTCACTCACCTCAATTATATATAAAGTATAAGTTTATTGTATTCACAATTTTTTTTAGATTTCAAAATTTAATTTAACAATTACAAATGGCCGTTGCGGCGGCCAAATGTCTCAATCACATGTGTGCGTTAAATGTACAGAAAATTAATTTCGACTTGTACACAATCCAAAATAATACAGTTTAAAGCTAGCCGAGCTTTAAATTGATTTCATTTACACTTTTTAAAGACAATTGTTCACATTTATCCAAGAGAAAAAAAATCACCTACCTTTGTTCAGCAACAGTATGAAGGGAAAGAAAGAACCACACATGCGGTGTGGCAGGAAGTGCTGATAGTTATCGATACAGAGTTGCATTTCGAGAAATTTAAATCAATTTGTAAATGAAGCTAAGCATCGTTTTTCGCTTTGGGAACGGTGGAACTGGAACAAAATTTATTTTAATTTTAATTAAAATTATTTTCTGCTAAAAATGGATTTATCTTGAATTTGTAAGTTTTTCTCTGTTTCTTATGCTTGTGGTAAAGCTGAAGTAAAAACACATTGGTGTCTGGAGGATGATTTGGTTGTTGGCCACAAATGAATTCGTTTGAAACAAGGATTTGTTGGACTTTGAATAAAAATAAATTATTTTCTTCGTATCGCTTTCGTATAGATAGTTTATATAGCGGATTTTTCCCCATGCAAATGGTATAGGGGGGCCTAGTTCTGATAAATAGCTGAGTTTCGTTTGGATGCAGTTGCGATTACTCGTAATACTCGTTAATTTTGCCCATTTTCCCTATCGTCTTCAACTATCAGCACTAGTACATAAAAAATAGTTTAACAAAACAGCTGTAAGACTTTTGCTGCTGCCAAATCTTTTATTAATGACTCAAAATAGTTCTGAAAAGAGATTTATGTGGTCACCAGAGCTCGCAAATAACTGTTGACCGTTTTTCGTTGTCTAAAAATAACTGTTTCTTAGGGACCCTTAGAGCAAAGAGTCAGACATGAACCGTTCGTATCGTCTCTTGAATAAATCGGTCTCTCAACAAACAACCAATTTTAATTGTTTCCCTTTTTTTACTGCTCAGTCGCTGAGCGATTTGACACAAACAAAGAAAATAGAAATAGAAACGAAGAAACAGAAACGACTGGAGAGCATTAATCGCAGAGGCCGAGACCGTCAAACGGTTGTGATGGCCAATAAAGAAAAAGAAGAAAATATAAGTCTTTTGCCTTGATATGCGTGTGTGTGCTAGTGAGGCGTCTTCCCACCCGACACACAAGCGAAGATTCGCTTCAAGCGAAAGTTTCGCGAAGAACATTATTCTAGGGATGTCGAAATATCGATATCGAATACTTGTTGAATAAATTGATGATGATATTGACATTATCGGCATAACCGAACGGGCGGTAAGCACGGCGTTTTTAGAGATTGATAGGCAGTCGGAACTGATGGGCTTAGCGGTAAACGAGCACAAGACGAAGTACATAATATATACTCGAAACAGAAGTGTACGCATCTTTGGCAATCTGTTGCAATGGGAGAGTACAACTTTAAAGCTGGGCTAAAAGACTTTGTCTGCCTCGGAACAATGACAACCGGCGATAACAACATCAGCCTGGAAATGCGAAGACGAATCACGATCACGCTCGCCAGTCCAGCGGCGTAGAAGCATGGGTAATATCATCAGCGGATGAGGCGGCTACTGGCGTTTTCGAGCGAAAGATTTTTTGGAGGACCTTTAAAAGTTGTCGAGGATTTTCGCATCCGAAAGAATGACGAACTGTATGAGATCTATGGGGATACTAGTTTAGTTAAGCGCAAAGAGCAACAGCGGCTGCTCTGGCTGGGACATGTTACCCGTATGGATCAACAAGCTAAAGCAAAAAGGGTATACAAGAGGAATGCGATAGAACTGGGACATGGCAAGGTGGGACGAACAGTTGCGGAAATATATCTCCAAGCTTGGTGTGAAAAACTGGTGCCAGCTCGCAAGGAGCAGAAGCGACTGGCGGGCATTAGTAGCAGCGACCGAGGCCGTCAAACGGTTGTGATGGTCATTCTAGAAGAAGAATAGCGACACAGAGGAGGATCGATCGCAACAGGATGGCCGAGACACCACTTGAGTCATGGGAACACTTGACGTGCATTGGGTGAAAAACCACCCTTGCGACCCACGCGGATCATTTATAGACAAAGATGTGCTTTTACATACACATTGCTATATTAGAATATTAATAAACAAAATATTATAATAAAAGCAACTCATTCGCCAGAAATTCAAACTTACAACTGTGCTCATTAAAAGTGTAAAATTCTATACACAGCCACCGTTCAGTTCTCATCATGGTACAACTTATACGGTATGGCATATACACAGCTATACACAGCCACCGTTCAGTTCTCATCATGGTACAACTTATACGTTATGGCACCCACATTGTTGCAATGTGGACTAAGCGCTTTTGCAGAGAGCGTGAAAAGGGAGGGATCGCGGTGAAAAAAAAAAATAAATAAAAATACGTGCGCTCACACAACCTTCTTCTTTAATGTTCCATGTGCTGTTTATCGCCCTTGTTGCTTCCTTGCGTTTGGTTATGAGGTGCCTTTCCATATTCATGTTTTGGGTGAAAATCACGCCTAGATATTTATAGTGGTTCTTCCTTAAGAAACCACTGTTCAAGTTTCGGTTTTCGTCCCCTGTCATCCCGGACTACTAGAATTTTTGACTTTTCACAGTTTATTCGGAGTTTCCATTTTCCAGAAATCTGCGGTCTAATTTATCATGCGTTGTAGTTCTCTCGGTGTTTTCGCCATCAGCACCATATCATTCGCATACATTAAGATTTTGCATGTTGTGTCACCTATGACAGCTCTGTATGAAGGTCATCTATATAGAGTGCGAAGAACAGCGGGCTCAAAATACATCCCTGTTTGACTCCAGTGTTTGACTGAAACCACTCCGAGCATTTGGTGCCATCCCATATTGTCGTGGTATTATTGTCGTATAGGCTTTTAATTGACATTATGAATTTAGTTGGCAGTCCTAAGTTACCTAGCTTAAACAGGAGCGCTTCGCTATTTACGGTGTCAAAGGCTGCACTAAAATCAACAAAAAACAAGTATAAAGATGGAGTCTATAGTACTGTATCCCTTACTGAAACCCGCTTGGTAAAGGCGTTAAATCGCACGATCTACGCGTCCAATTGACCGGTCCCGAATGTGAAATAAAATGTTCACCGAACTTGCCTCTCAATAAGTTCATTGTAGCGCGTGCTGTGTGTCATGCAAGTCAATCTCTTGCATTTTGGGCAAAAAAACGTTGGATATCATCTCACGGTAGCGCTCAACAACGTTACGATTCGAAACATCTTTGAAGAAGTACGGTCCAATGATGCCACCAGCCCAAAAACCGCAGCAAACTGTGACTTTTCTGGATGCATTGGTAGCTCTTGCAATGCTTCTGGCTGATATTCACTCCAAAATCGACTATTCTCCTTATTTACGTACCCATTGAGACAAAAAGAGCTTCGTCGCTGAACACAATTTTTCGGTAAAAAAGTGGATCTTCGGCCAACTTTCCAAGAGCCCATTCAATTCTTCAATTCTGGACCAATTCTTGCACCAGCTGTATTTTGAAAGGCTCAATCCTCAATCCTTCCGCAAAATTTTCCACGTTGTTGAGTAACAGAGGCCCAATTGCTGCGAACGGCGACGAATCGATAATTGATGGTCATCATTAACACTGGACGATACAGCTGCGATATTTTCTTCAGTTCGCACTCTACGTAAGCGTGTTGGTGGTTTAATGTCCAACAATGTAAATTTGGTGCGAAATTTTAGTCACAATAGCCCGAATAGCCGCTTCAGTGGGTCGAATAAACTGACCATAAAATGAAAGAAGCGCGCGATGAAATTTCTTAACAGAGCACACATTTTGATAATAAAATTTAATAATTTGCAAGCGTTGTTCGTTTGTAAGACGATTCATGGTTAAATTATAGACCAAACTGAAGATGTTTGACAGTGAAACAAAACACGGAACGTGCGTGAGCTGTTTAAACCAGTGTTGCCAAAAAGATAATAGCTAAAAAATCACTTTTAACCATTTTTTCAAAATATCGGACTAAAACTCAGATGAGTGATCAGGTTCGAGTAAATAAAGCTTTAGATGGCGAAATCATCGATGGGCAATCATACTCACTCCACACTCCACGTAAATGCTTTGTTGTGTGCAAAATGCAAAAGCAGAAAGAGATGCAAGAGACTTCTGTGGTGTTTGTGCTGCTGTCGAATTCTAAAAGCGAACACGAACTTTTGCTTCGACCTATGAACGGAACCGAATCAACAGCAAAATGAAAACCAAAATTGATGAAGCGACGAACGCAGCCGCTGCTTGCTTTTGATCAAATATCGTTTTGGGGTTTTGGCTGCTGCTGTCGCTTTTGTATTTCGCAAAAGCAGAAGCAGAATCAAAAGCGGACGAAATTGAACTTATGGCAGTTTATTAAACACTGCTT
>JAEIFU010002883.1:0-36198 GCA_018904235.1 Lordiphosa stackelbergi
AACTAAACTTAAAGCCGAAAATCCAGTTTTGGGCGATTATTATTCCATTGGATTCACCAAGTGGGAAATATCAAAAAATTAGTTCTCTCTTGCGAAATCGTTTTAATAGAAAAGCGAGAGAAATCCCTTTTGAAAACAATGTACGCTTTTCATTAAGCGTAACGCTAAGTACTGAGCAAAAAAATACTTGTATCGATAATTTACATAATATTTAAAAGTTAAAATTCTGGTTCATTGGAATGCGCCGACGAAGTTGAGGCATATTTATTTTGATTCTTGGTAAAAATCATCTACAAAGTTCCCCAGAATTGTGTGCGATTTCAAAAGTCGTTCTTTCTGTTCCAGCTCCGCTAAGAAGTTGAATGGACTCAACCACATCCAATGCAATTATGTCACAGCGAGCACAAAGAATGCTATGTAGTGGACGTATAAAATTCGAAGTTATATTGGAAAACTAATAATATATAATATTTATGAGCATATAAGGTAATCATTTGATCTTACGTAAAAATTTTTACTTTAAATGTGAAACCATTCATAGAAAAAGAAGGAAAAAAAGAAAGAAATTTGTTTTTGTTTTTGTGTGTGCCGCCTTGAATAGCGAAAAACGTTCGGCCCACTGCAAGCAAGGTGAGTGCTGACTACGCTCTGTTGTCGCGTTCGAGTTCGACAACAAAACTTTAGCTAGGAAAGAAAGATAGCCGAGCACGCTTATGAATTTGTTGTTGCTTTATGAAGGCTTCGCGTTAACCAACAACGAATGCTTGTGAAAACAAAACGATAGTAAAAACATTATTTTTAAAATTTAAAGACATTGCGGGCCTGTTGCAATATTATTGGGAAATTCGAGACAATGCACTTAATTGTTTTATCTTTTGGTTTCTCTTATAGACTGTCAGTCAAGAGGATGGCGAGTCCATGACAAATAATCCTATGCTCTACGATCCGCTGCAGGATGGTGTGGTGAAAACCTCCAAAACTCGCCAATATGTGGCCGCACTAATCGGTAAGTCATAATATTATTTGATATATGATTAAAACTTGATTCTTCAATAAATGTATACAGTTTGCTTAGGTGCCGTCTCTGCCGGCACAGCTTTGGCCTGGACAAGTCCTGTTCTGCCGCAGATCAGTATGCCGGAATACCATGCCAATGTCGCAGCTATAAATTCTACAACAGCGTCCAGCAACTCATCAATTACGAATGGCACAACTCTTACACCTTCACCGAATGCTGATCGAATGCAACTAACCGTCGCTCAGCGTAAGTCATAAATTTTTTGGACAATCGAAATATTTGATAAGTGTGTAAGGTCAGGCTATCAACCCTGATAGATAGTAATGGAAAAGTGTTATAGCAGATAACAAGTAAGAATGATGATTATGAACGGTTCTAATTTATCCTGCACTAGATCAAGTCGTCGTTCGACCTAAAAATACGACAACAGAGTTTCAGTACCTTTTAACTTTCATTAAGAATTGGTTTTTTAATCCTGAGACAAATTTCGGTTACGATACGGGGTTCAGTACTTCCAGTACTTCCCGGGTTTCAATTTATTTTACGGTTCCGATACGGAACCCGAATTTTTATTTCGTTATACCGGTACGGAAGGATAGTCGTCAAAGGGGGGTCCGCATCCGCATTACTTTCGCAGTTGTTATTGGTGGACACTTTTTACATGCCAGTTTACCCGTCTTCTTTATTGATTTAAACTTCAATGAGAATTGTTCAAATTTCGCCATTTTTTGGCCCGTAATTTGCACATTTTGCAATATACTTTGGTCAGCGTTTTCGCAAATACTTAAATGAAAATTTAACAAATTTCGCGGGTTTTCGTCTAATTCATTCAAAATTAATATACAAAAAGAATTATTTCCGCGCACTCAGGCAGTCTTCCATCTTGAAATAAATTGTGAAATGTACATAAAAATATGCAATTTCTGAAAAATAAGAAAAACTGAAGTTTTTTGAAAGAACAAAGAAGTATTTAGTGATAGCTCTGGTTGCAGTCTCACAATTTTTTTTCGAAAAGTTCACGTAAAAATAACGAAAAATCGTTTATGGTTCGATTAAATCGGATACACCGTTCAAAAGTTGTGACTTTGTGTTTTCCGGATTGTCTTAAGAACTATTGACGGTAGGAGAATAACTTTTTCGCTTATTTTCGTCTAAGGTACAGTACTTCAAAATAAAAGCCATTCATAATTTTTCGGGTCTAGCGATATAATATGAAGAATGTGCATCTCAGAGCAGCATCAGCACTCTTCAATTATAATGCAATTCAAATTGGCTTTCCCGTTTTTTCCCCACTCCCTCTTCACCCGCTCACCACTCTTTCCACCCTACTTTCCATCTTCCACCGCTCTCTGTTTCCCCTCCCCACTTATTATAACACATATATATATATTTGAAATACACACATATCTAATTTGTGTAAGTGTGATACCTCTCAAGTTCTTAGCAAAACAGCTTAGCATGACATGTGTCCAATACAAACTTTCTTTGGCGTTTTCACGTATTTCGCGGTAAAATTTTACAAATTTTTGTTCTTAGTGCGCGCCTGCATAACCAAACAAAGGTCTTTTGATTTATTGTTGTTTGTTTTTAGTCGTTCGTGAGTTATAGCGTCGCAAACATGGAGCAAAATAAAGAGAGAAAATACGGCATATTTTACAGTACTACTACGATAAAGGCAAAAATGCATCTCATGCTGCCGATAAAATTTTTGTTTTTTTGCAGTTTCCATTTCCACCGCACAACGATGGTTTCAACGTTTTCGTTCTGGTGCAGAGGTGATCGAAGATGCGCCACGGTCCGGAAGGCCTGTCGTCGAAATTGCGATAAAAACGCTGAATTGATCGAAAGAGACCGGCATAGTAGCAGCCGTAGCATCGGCCAAGAGCTGGGCATGAGTCATCAAACCGTTATAAACCATTTGAAGAAGCTTGGATTCAAAAAGAAGCTCAAAACATTTTGCCCGTATGGATCTTTATGCGAATCGCTTCTGAATCGCAATAGTTTTGAAAAACAATACGTAACAAGCTCGGTATTGCTTCGTTCGGTTACGTATTGCTAAAATCCCGCACTGTCATTCGATCCTCTTGATGGCAAAAATATTCGTTCGAATTCTTTAACAGTTTCTTAGAAATCACAACATTATAAATTCCAATCAATCGGATTCGGAAACAGGTCAGGCCCGATATAGACTGAACGGTTGCGCATTCGACGCCAACTGTTTGCTCTCACTTATGCTCCCTGAGTGCATTTGGGAATATGCCACTCTCGCCATAAAACACTGCGATTTTCCACGCGAACAATATGAATCTCATTGGGACTATCACTAATCACCACTTAAAATTGAGAGGCTGTGTACATTTTATCTCTAATTTTATCTCATTGCTCCATGATTTATTGACCTAGAGCCTGCTAAAACGTCCGATGATCCAAACACGAAAATGATATTATTAAGCCTTTAAACTTTACAAATGAATAAGTGGTATTCCTGAAATTAATTTGCTTTTGATTTGCTTTCGATTTGATTTCGTGAAACAAATGATGTGTGCCCAAAAAGGTTCAAGCAAATTAGGTCATACTATTAATTTCGTAAAGTCAGCCTCGAGAAGCTGACTTCGATTTCTTTTCATTTTAGTGTGATAGTTCTCTGGACTGTGACTTGGTTCAAAAAGATGTTCCTGGTTACTTATCTGCTCAGCTCTCCTAGAAAGTTTACAAATTCTTCCAAAATTTTATTCTGCCCTTCCTCTTTGGATCTGTCAAATTGTATACATGAGTATATATTATGTGAGCGAAAATCAATCAACATCAGGTTCTTCTTTCAACTGCTACTTTTGCTTTCACGAAACCAAATCAAAGCAAATCAACTTTCAGGAATACCACTAAAATGTTTAAGGGGCCCATTCTCATATTATGTGTTTCTCATAGAGCCAAATGTCATATAATCACACATAGCGGAGGAAATGGGGAGCTTATCTGATACATAGCAGCTGTCGGGAAGGGAAAGAGGTACGCACTTAGTTTGTATCTATTTACTTTTTTTCTCAAATTAGCAAAGAACCAAATTATTCCTGAACCACGGTTCGAACCCGAACCTAGATTCAGCGACCTTCTGAATCTGCTCCGTGAACCCGAACACAAAAAATTTCGCGGGTTTGAACCCCTGCCGATTTTCAGGAGGTTTGCATCCCTGATTATTTGTCTGTGTGAACATAGCTTTAGTCTAGTATATTTGCAGTTTACATTACATTTTTGGTTCGATCCAGCAACTGCCTCTTGACTTCGGAACTTTAAGAAACCTATTTGAAATGTCTTATTTTCATAAAACACCTAAACAGATACCCTGTATTGACATTAGTTTTGATCTTTCTGACAAAAAGTAGCCAGAAGCCCTCAACGGCAAAGGTTTTCAATAATCTTGTTCGTTTTTTCGTCCTATATGGATTAAAAGTTCTTTATAATCCCCGTCAACGTCATTACTGAATTTGTCATCTAATCGACCTGAAAGTATGAATTGCTCCAACTCTGACTGTTTCAGTACGTTTTTCTGTTTTCATACTGAATCCTGAAATCAAGCCTGAAGATGAAGGTCTGACGTAGTAGGCCCTGTCTGTGTTAAATTCTGCCTGAAATGCATGTAAAGGCGCCTGATTTCAGTACCTGCCCTTCTAAATCAGGGCTGATTAAGGTCTGATTCATACTGAGCCGTACTGAAGGGTTATTGTAACTGTGAATTTTTAACAATTATAGAGTTTTATTGAAAAACGTATAAGTTAAGTGGTTTCTGTGAACTCTTTTTATAGAAAAGTTTATACTTACACTTGAAACTGTGAGTTTTAACAATTCTAGCGCTTTATTTAAAAACAAAGGTGTGAGTATCGCTAACACTCACGATGCTAAATTTAAGGGCGTAATTTCAAAAACACAAGCTCTCTCAATGGTAGTTATTCTATCAAAAGAAGAAAATTAAAATATGCCAACAACAAGATCACTTGATTCTGTAATCTTTCTTCTTCCAACTAGCCTCCTTTGTGGTGTGTTGTGTTCCTGCTTTTTGAAGTTATGTGCAAACATAACGAGACCTAGAGCCAGCGTAATATTTATGGTTTTTCTTCTTTTCTGTAAGTCTGTTAAATCACTGTCACTATTAAGTCACTGTTTAGTCACTGTTAAAACACTGTTAAGTCACTGGTTTGTTTACGATATTTTATGAATATTTTTTTGTTCAAACTCTTAAGGATTCTGTTGATATTAGGGCATCTGTTAAATCACTGTTAAGCAAGAGAATGCCTTCAGAAACCCCCACTGGCAAGGCACTGTGTGCTCTCACAAAACCAACAACACAAAATATGCATGACGTTAGCGTCACGTGACGCTGAGATCAAATTTTTACTCCAACTTTAAAGATGTTTCCCTTTCAAAAAAACACCCTAATATTTTTGTAAAATGTCCTAAAAGACAGCCTGTTTTCCTAATAACTTGATATCACTTCGTCTTTGTAAACTATTTTTGAAAAAACGTTTTATTTAACCTATTCTTACTGAAAGTTCTTGGCAGCACTTCATTTCAGAAAGCACCCTGTATTTATATTCAGATTTTTGTGAAATTTATTCAGAAAAATGTTTTATTCCACCTGTTGTGGGTGTAAGTTCCATCGCTTCATTAATAATACAACCCTAATTTATGCAAGTTAACTTGAAAGACACCCTGTATCTCAAATATTTTTGTGTAACTTTGTTTTTGTAAGCTAATTTCAAACAAAAAGAAATGTTCTATTTAACCTATTCCAACTGCAAGTCTTAAACATTTCCTGCGCTCATTCGAATAAAAACACCCTATATTAATTTATCCAAATTTATAAAAATGTTCCCCATTTGTGGCTTATTTTCCATCGAATGATATTAACTTTCTTTCGATTTCTTTTCGTTATTAGCAAGCATTGGGTGCTGCTACTGAACACCCTGTATAGACATTTCCTTTTTACATATCTAAGCACTTTACAGCTTGTTTCCCTTTTCTCCCGTCCACTAAATATACTCTCAAGCAGCAGCAATTTCCTGCTCGACAAAACCGCATTGCAAGCCACCAGTACTCAAAGCCTTCCACAACAACAATTCCGTTCGGCATTGCATATCCTGGCATCCTTGTGGTTGCCTGTTGTTGTTGTAGTAGTAGTAGTGCTCATACACACACACACACATACACATGCCAGGTACTCAACATAACCGCAACGAATACTTTCGCACGAGTAAAAGGATTTTGGAATTTAGGATACCTTCATTCATTCATTCATTGATTCATTCACTTACCGATTCAATGGCCTTCTCCAGTCGAAAGATCTCCTCTTGGAGTAGATGCAGTGTGCCCGTTTTGCCGCGGTGCCGTGCAAAGGCAGCGGCACAAGCGCTATGTATGCTATTCACCCAGTTCTCGAGCTCCACCTGGCAGAAACGTAGAAAAAAAAAAAATAGAAAGGGAAATATTGTAACAAATTGCAGACCAAATGCACCGCAAGCAATTTGACGTGACTCCCCAGCGCCAAGTGTCGAACTCGTCGTCGTTGTCGTTCGTCGTCGTCGTCGGTTGACTATCAGTTATGCAAATTTAATGACAAATCACTGAGGTAGCCAGGGCGAGTTGGCAACCTGACAAACTGACATCGGATGAGGATGAGAATGAGGATGAGGACGTATGCCTTTGAGACATGTAACAGTTTAGGCACAAGGACTTTGCAGCTGTTCAAGGCAATCTGCCAGTTGGCAGTCACCAGCGTCAGCGTCGCAACCTCAATCACACTTTAAGCCTTACGATTTGCATTTGAGCCTTTTGCGGGCTGCGTCAGTTAACGCCTCGTCCTCGTCCTCATCTCCGTGTGTGTGGCATACATTTTGCAGTAAGGTCCGTTGAAAGCCCGCGAGCGCTGAACTCGACACCGCACGCAGTGTGCTCGTGTGTGTGTGTGTGTGTGTGCGGGTGTATCCTTGTGTATCCTTGTGCAAACAAATTTTGTGATGTCTTTTCTATGGAATCGTCCAAGTCCAGTGTCTTGTTTGGGCAAGGCCAGCTTTTATAGTTTCCTCCTCTGGCTTCAAGACGCTTACGCTTGAAGGACTTCCCTGCCATGGATATTGACTACTCAACATGTTGTGTGCCTGTCCTGGGGGCTAACAACACCAACCTCTCTCACTCACTCACTCACTCACCTGACAGGGCGCCTGGAATAGATAGGCATCACCGAATGCCGTACTCAGACAGAAGATATAGTCACGCTTGGGATGCTCGGGTATGGGCTGCATAATTGCACCGTCCACAATAATTAAATGCTTGGGAGCCGCCTCCACGCTCCGGCCCTCGCGGGAGTCGCACGGATAGAAGAGCAGCGTGGTGCCCTTCAAGCATACCCAATAGCCCTTCCAGCCTCGTTTGCGTGCCAGTTCGATTTGATGCTTTTTGCGTAGTAACCATTTCTTTACCGATAGAAAGCTGTATGTGTGTGTGTGTGTGAGAGAAAGTGTGGAATGAGATAAAAACGGAGAATCATTAAAGAGATGAAAGGCAAGCCGTAAACCAATTGGGAATTGTAATTTATATGATGCATAATCGATAGCAAATTTTCTGTTAACTCTTACCCAGTAAATTTAATGTTAAGCATGAAGGTTTTTATAAAAATCTTTGGCTTTTAGGAAAGAAAAGCTTTTTATTTCTAGAGCATTTTGAAAGAAAAACTTAACGGGAAAATTCTGTCTTTAATATGCCTCGCATTTACTGCTGCGCTCTCAGCTGACAAATGATACAATTTTAGCAGGTATGGCCAGCAGCCTAGCATTGCAAGCTGAGAGCCTTTGCTGAAAGCAAGACCTTGAGCAATGTTAAGCGCCGTATCATATTAGTTGTATAATGACTCATACAGTCCACGAGTTTGAGAGCTCGTTAGTCTACGCAAAGCTTTTACTTTCGCTCTCTTCAGCAGCTTTAATAACCAAGTGTTTTTACATCAGCGATTGCCAGGACTGGTCCGCTGGGGCCCAATACATTTTGCTATTCACAACGAGGCTTGTGCCAAGAGATTAAACCGCTTTTTAGTCGCTGACCAGCGGTCATCAAGGCAGGTCAGAGCTCGTTTGCGTCGCTTTATTTTCGCAAACTCTAACTTTTTCTTGACAAACCTTGTTTTACATGATTTTGTAGTTGCTCTGCAAAACCCACACAAAGAAGAGAGAGAATGTTACAACTAACAAGGTATGGCACTCAGTTAAAAATTGACAACTGAAATTTTTTTGTGTAGAGGGAACACTCGACCCCCAACCCCTAATGAAATTTTTGTCTAAAAGGCGATTTCTCATCTTCTATATCTGTTATATAAACTTACAAAAACCAGAGTGAAATCTATAGGTCTAAACAGAGTGTAGGTCAGTTATATTTAAGAAACAATTCATGTTAACTCTCTAGAGCAGTGGTGCCCAAAATGCCAAAAGCCTATCCCATGGGACAGGATCGCAGCCGACACATGCATAGAGAGAGAGAATACGTGTGTTCTATAAATAGCACGCTCAGCGGCTTGCTCTCTCACGACGCGTGCTTTCGTTTTTTCCTTCTCTCACAAGGCATTTGTTCGTTTGCTTGTGGCTCATGTTTGACGTCATGACGTTTACTTCGTGTTTCGCTGCTACGCACACAAGCGCAAAGCTTTATAATGTGAGTTTAGGCACCACTGCTCTAGAGACACTCACAGAGGGATAAACATTGGACTTAAGATGAGCACAAACTTGACCAAAAACAGTTTATGAACGGCTTTTCTCATTTTTATTAAATGTTCTCACGCAAAAAAAAATTTTTGAGAACGCAATAACTCAAATTGAGCTTAGACTCAACTGGGAGTTGATCACACATTTTCGGGCTTCGAATATAGAACGGGATTGGAAGAAAAGGAAGCCAATTATTATTTACAAGCGCTGGGTACTAGGGTTGTCGATAATTCTCAAAATATCATTATCGAAAATATCAAAAATCCAAATTTTCAATATCGATATATGAGATATCGCCTTCAAAAAACATTGATATATCCAAATTATCGTTATTTTCTAAAGCTTTAAAAACTTAAAAGCAATAAAGGAACGTCTTCACCATAAATGAAGATTCTAGAGACCGGTTTATCTAATCTTTTCAACAGTTTCCAATAGTTTTCTGAAACTACATTGTACATTATTTCAATGAATTTTTTTGACGAACTAAATTTGTATCTTATCTGAGTGAAGGCTTTAAAGACTTAGAGATAAAGCCTAAAAAATATCAAGTGAAGAATTTAAGAAAACCCGCCTAATGTGCTCTCCATTCATTTTGCTGTGGGTGTCTGTAAGTCAACGATTGTCACCTCATACCCCCAGGAGCCGAAGACATTTCTGTTATTTGTTAATAACACATAAACAATTTAAACGCTTCCCGAAGCTAAGGCCAAGAGAGAATGCGGTTTTAGACAGCATTAACAATTCATCCGCACTTGCTCTCCAATAAGCTATTGGGTTCATAACATTATCTTCAATATATTCTAACACCGACATCTAATATTGCAGTGTATTTCTGCATCCATACGTGTATGATTAGTTCTTAAATGCGATTTTTAGTTGTATTACCAGATGTTTTATCAGGCTAGCCATATAATTTGCACCTATTACCATAGTAACTTTTCTGATATATCGTTTATAAAAATATCGATAATCGCCAATATCGGCATACAAAATATCATATCGGAATAACCCTTATCGTCCAACAAAATATCGATGTATCGATATATCGATAAAATATTGACAACCCTACTGGATTTGCCGCTGCTCCATATTCCATAGTATCGGCGACATCGACCCAACCACCTGCTCCAACTGACTTGGTTCATTTAACTGAAACCATTTTTCAGGCTTAACGAACAACGTTTGGAACGGACATTCACAGATATTCACCCTACGACAAATCCTGGAGAAGACCTATTAGAGAGGCATCAACACACACCATCTTTTTGTTGATTATACATCAGCCTTCGACACGCCGATAAGGTCAAGGTTTTTTGAAGCCTTGTCTACCCTTGGTATACCAGCAAAGTACGTTCGTCTTTGCATGATGACGTTGAGAAGTACACAAAGCCAAAATAGGAAAGAACCTTTACGAACCATTTGATACCAAGAGAGGTTTTAGGCAGGGCGATACCTTATCGTGTGACTTCTTCAATCTACTGATGGAATATATACTGCGCCGGTGCCCACATGCCAACAGAACGGGCGCCTTTATTTATAAAGATCTAATGCTACTCGCATATGCCGATGATATCGACATCACCGGCAAAAACGAACGGGCGGTAAGCAGGGCGTTTTCAGAGATTGAGGCAGACTGAAATAATGGGCTTAGCGGCAAATGAGGACAAGACGAAATACCTTGTATCCGCGGACAAAAAGTCCTTGCGTCTTGGACAATCTGTTACAATGGGAGAATATAACTTTAAAGTTGTAGAGTATTTTGTTTACCTCGGAACTACAATAACCAGCGACAACAACATCAGTCTGGAAATCCTACGAAGGATCACTCTTGCAAGCCGATGCTACTACGGGCTAAGTAGGGAGCTCAAGAGCAGAGACCTCAAGCGAAGAACAAAATTAGCCCTATCCAAGTCGCTTATCATCCCAGTCCTGCAATACGGCGCAGAAGCATGGACAATGACAGCAGCGGATGAAGCGGCGATTGGCGTTCGATTCGAAATAATGACGAACTGTATGAGCTCTATGGGGACACCTGTCTGGTCAAGCAACAGCGGCTGCGCTGGTTAGGACATGTCACCAGGATGGACGGAGCAGCCCCAGAGGAAAGCTTATTATTCGAAAGGCGGCTGACTATGGAGGAGAGGCAAGCAGGTGAGACCTCGACTAAGATGGGATGACCAGGTGCGGGCAGACATTGCCAAGCTTGCTGTGACCAACCGGTGCCAGCTCGCACGGAACAGAAGCGACTAAATAATTTGCAGGGGCCCAGACCGTCGAACGGTTGTAATGGCCAACAAAGAAGAATGGCATTTTTAGAACATTTGCGCTTAAATTTTTTGAGAAAGTTTTTTTCGTATTTCGAGTTGAAGGCTTGTTTTATGATCAGGTTTTTTACTCTCTGTGCATATAACTTTAACCGAACTGCAGTGATTCGGTATGAGTTATGACTAAAATTTGAAATTTATTTCGAATAATAAGTCTTCTTAGGTCCTTGAATTTTCCGACTTAAATAATTCAAATTCACTTCACTTTAATATACTTAGCTATATATTCTCCCTTGGGTAACCATAATTTCACCGTCTAATCAAGACTCGTATCATCCGCTTAACTCTTGCGCTCAACACTTTATCATAATAACGTTAATCCTCCCTGCTGCTGGTACCTTAATCACTGTAAATGATATTCCTTGGTGCCGCAAACGGGTTTCAGTTATTTATGATGGACTTGTTGGACGTGAGCACGTTCCGCCCCAGGGAATTGCCTAGGCCAGTTTCACCCACTCCCTTTCCATTTTCCTATCCGTTCATAACAAGCTGCCAGATTACATCTACTAGGGGCATAAATTTTGTGTGTGTCTCTGTGTGTCTGTGTGTGTGTACTTACCCAGCTTTTCGCACAGCTCCGGTGCAATTGAAGGAGGATGCAGCGGTGCCAGTGGCCTTTGCTTTATATGGTGACGCCATGACACTTTCGCCATCATCTTCATCCGAAACGGCAGTAGTTAGGCTCATTCGATCATCGTCAGAAATCTGCAAATGAAAATGGATGGAGGGCAATCAGTGAGAGCTAGGAGCAATATAAGTCAATAAGTCTGGGAAAAAATTAATTGAAATAATGAAGTCATAATTAGCAGAAAGCGGGCTGAAGCCATTTGAAACCAATAATGGCTGCCTGCCATCCTCTTGTCGTTGTCATTGGCCGACAGCAACATTTGTTACGTATGTCGTCGATAAAGCAATTTGTCTTCCGCCTCCCCCGCCTGCATTTGCCCGTGAACGAACGATGGGAGCAAAGGGAATGGCCAACAATTGACAAAAAGGAAGGGCGCAAGGCGAAAGGCAAACTGTTACTTGGCCATGTTATTTCATCAAAAGCCGGGTCCTGCTTCCTTCGGCTTCCTTTGCCCTTCCCTGGCGCCAATTTTAGCTTTCGCAACAGGAAAAGAGACAAGATTGGGGGAGGGTGGGAGGGTTCTCGCTGGGGAATCATGCCAAGACCATAGCTACGTGTCCCGCGTGGCAATAAAAATTGGTTTGCCCATTCATTCGTTTCAATCGTGGGCCTCTCTGCCCTGCACCCACCCCACGCCAATGGGCCACAATGTCGCTCACTTGCTTTTCATGCCATTTTTTATTTGAGTTCCCAAGGAAATCAATTTACAATGTGTTTATTCGTTTCGTCTCCTTTCCTGGCCTGGTTACTATGCTACTGCGCCCACTCCCTGCCACTCCCCCCACCTCCATTTGCCCAACGTTTTGGCAATTTTCAAACATTTTTGCTCATATGCATGTTTTACAAGTTATTTATTTGGCTGGCCCAACGGGTGGGCGTCATCTCGAACTGGCAACCGGCAAGTGGCAACTGGCAACTGGAAACTGGCTTGTGCGTTTATGTTTGCATACACTCCGTGGAGCCACGTCTTTTGCCAGTTGGGGTCATGTGTGCTTAACCCACACAGCGACATCATTCGATGTTCGACGTTCCAAGTTTAATCAAATTTTATATTAATCGAAGGAGTGCAGAGGCATGCAAATAACCCAAGGAACAACCTGAAGGGGAACCCCCACCGATGGCCGAGATCAAAGGGCATATCTCAGATCTGTGGGTGTCACCTTAAATGCATCAAAATCGAAATTGTCTTTAAGGAAATTTATACATATATTGAAAACTTCAAAAACACTCACTACCTTCAGCTGCTGCTGGCCAAATGAAATAGTTTCCGCTTGCTCAATGAAGTTTTCCATGAAATCATCAAGCCAAGCGGAAGCTGTCGAGCGGAACTGTTGAACTGTTGAAGCCAGGATGGGAAATGTTTGAAATTGGGATGGGGGTTAGGTGGGGGGCACTGGAAAGTGTGCAAAAGTATGGGGTTTCATTTGATTTAAAGACTGTGTGACCCAGAAAAGTTTTTGTCCCAAGTTAAGCCAAAGATGAGAAAATTATGTTGCATAGATTTGAGGCCATTTAAGTTTTGCAGAAATTTTTCTTGAATAAATCCAAAGATTGAAAGATAAAGAAACTATAGATCAAATCTTAGGAGCAATTATAAGGTTAAAGGTAAGGGATTTCGGGCCTGAGATGCTAATGCTAAAATTAAGATTCACTCAACAGAAATCGATTCAAATTAAAGATAGTGTGTGAATCAGTAAATGAAGAGTTGGTTTGCATTAAAAAAATATATGTAGATCCAAATACAGAATATGCATATCCATTGTCGATATTCGATTATAGAATATTTTCAGAAACGTTTTGGTATTTAGATCAAGGCACCACAAAGCCCTCAACTAGAGGCACCACAAAGCCCTCAACTAGAGGCAGCACAAAGCCCTCAACTAGAGGCAGCACAGGCGAAAGCCCTCAACGAGAGGCATCATGAAAGTCCTCTACAAGACGCACCACGAAAGTCCTAAATTCGAGGCACCACGAATATTATTAATGCAAGGCACCACGAAAATCCTCAATGCGAGGCACCACGAAGCCCTCGACGAACGGGAGCCTCAACCAGCTCGCACGAACCAATTGACTCAACGACATCACCGAGGTAAGCATCGACGCAACTACACAAATACGTACTCGGTAATCAGTACAACGGATTAATCTGTTTTTACCAGAGATTAACTGTTATTGCTAACATAACCGAAAAAATCATTCACGCTTGCGCTCTCTCTGAGCAGAGCACTTCGTTTCGCTCATTGTATATAACAAGGCAGGGCCTATTCACTCTCTCGCTCTCTTGACAACATTTAAATTTTGTATAACTTAACTGTTGTATAACTTCTCCGCACAATTTTTGTGTTTTCTTATACTATACTTTTTTAAATAATTACTCTCTCTCTCCTTTAAAAAAAATTTGAGGTGTGATTAACTTGTTTATATCTTTTCTTTTGTTTTTTTATTATTTTATTGATATTCTAAAAAGAATAAATTAATATAAAACTTTTTTGTTTTGTTTGTGTTTGGTTGTGGTAACCCAACAATTGAAATTTACTCTCTTTGTTGGTTCGTGTGATAAGGAAATTAAATTGTTTTTTGATTTATTAAATATTTTTTTATATATTTTTATTTTTTTTTTTTCGATAATTTTTGCGGACCGCTCAGACAATGTATAGTATGACAGCAACAGCAAAAATTCAGCTGTTGTTTATTTAAGAAATTGGCGGGCAACTCAAATAAAATTAAAGAGTTAAGAGAATTGATAAAGGAAGTCACTGGGAGAAATTCAAAAGGTCATAGGCAATGCCATGGTAAATTTCATGGATGCATTTTGTGTGTGGCTGGAGGTATAAGCAGTGTCCTTTATTATTGTATTGTATTGGCCTGCGTGAGCAGAACTTGACCCCTAAGATATGTATACTGCTATAGCGAATACCTAAAGGTAGCAACGGGAGTGGCTGAGCAACGGAAACTACCACATAAAGCCGGAGGAAACACTCTATAATGTGCTTTGGAGACTGCAAAGGCTCAGGTCTGTTTGGCCGTGGGCTGTGGAGGCTACGGAGGTTTGGACTCGGTGGTGTGCACACATTGGGCGAATGGCATACCAACCACATCAACGGGGAGCATACCGAAAAAGATTCTCAGCCCCAAGTGATGCAGCGGCCGGAGCTGCCCGTATCAAAATGATTTTATTGGCCAGATTCCATAAAAATGGTTGCGACTTGCCCACTTTGATCAGCTCCACATGTTTGTCCAACTCGCAGCCTCCAAATAATTGTAGCTTTGTTTTTAGTCCTTTGCTTAACTTTTTATTGCGTGCATCAATTTTCGTAGGTACCTCTGACAATTATCAAACAAGTTTCATAATTTCATGACCCCTTTCGACAATTCATCAGCTGTTTTCAAGAAAACGAGTTGTGGGTCCATGTTTATTTGTCGGGCGAATTTCGAGTGCTCCCAGGTACTCGCTCAGGTAATGCGCTCTGACAATTTTCGCAAACGGATTTCCTGAGCTATGTAGTAATGAACTCAGCAAAATTTCAGTGTCTCAGTATACTTTTTCCTCTAAATACTTTTTTTTATTTATTTATATTTTTTTATTAAATATTTTTTTTATTTTTTTATTTTTTATTTAATAAATTTTCCTGGCTACTAGATTAGATGCAAAAAAGTTGAGCGATTTGAAACCGACTGCTCAAAACCAAGTAGATTTGATGAGTTCGGGTTTCTTTCCGCATAATCTAGTAGGCGGTTTGATTCTTAAAACTTCGCAAAATAAAATCGTCCCAGTTTAGTTCGAAGTGCAATCGTTCATACGAAAATCTCTAGAGATTTCCAGGACACCCCTGTATATGATGGTTCTGATTGTCTTTACTAATAAGAAGAGAGAAACAGTTGTTTTCAGATTTTTTATTTTAATTGATATGAACTGAAATTTATTTGTTATTCCACGGCTTGCGAAAAATCTCTCGTGAAAAAGTTGATATCTCCGAAATACTACAGAGTCTGCTAAGCCACTGTTAACATTTCTACGATAAACGATTCAAAGTAACCTTGCGCTGCTTTGGCGCTGTAAAAAAACAGTTCGTAAACAAATCAAAATAATTTAATAAAATTTAAATTAAAGAGTACAGAAGTAGATATACGCCTGTAAGAAGGTGCATAATTATGCATATTTTCTAATATCACTATTGAAGCGAACTTTTATTGCTGCAACTTAATGTGGCAAATCTGGCCGCCACCTTTGTGGAGTGGCAGGAAGAGGAGCAACAGAGGGAAAAGGGGGAGCACAGATACTGGGTTAACCCATATCTGCGAGAGAGAAGTGAAAAGGGGCGCTATTTCAAAGATATGAGTAGTAATGCCTAAAAGTTTGAATGGATAATTACGAAGAATTTTTTTTAGTTTCAGAACATGATTCAAAATCCTGATGTCGTTCACGAGAGTTCCATATGAGCTAAGCATGCTTCGGAAAGCATTTACAAATATTAGAAGCACACTTGATGTCCAAGAGCATGTCTCGCCCGGATTGCATACCACCTCAATTAAATTGGCAGTAGTTTTGGAGTAAGGATTCGTTGAGATAACTTATATTCGTTGACTTAATTCTACCTTGTGAAACTAGGTATTTGGCGTCCGGAGATATACAACGTGATGTGTCCTCATCATATCGGATCAGCAAGTCTAGGATGGGCGTCCTTATTGACAAAGTATGTGATGGCATTTGCGCGGAGCTGAAGGGTGAGATAGCTCCATGGAGTAAGGGTGGAATGCTGCAAGACGCCAAGGAGTTCGAGGGGGTTTGGAATTTTCCGAACTGTAAAAGCACCAATCAATAGCGGAGCTTGTTTTACAACTATAAAGTATGAATTCACATTTTTGTATAACTTTAATTACATTTTTGTCATTAGGCGACAGAACTGACGGAGTCTTTTTTTGCTGCGCTCATTTTTAATTAATTTGTTGTTGTTGATGTCTTGCCCGCACAAAGTAGAATCAAAACCTATTTTCGTTTCGTCGCCACAAAAAGAGGCGTTAACAGCACTAAAAGTTACGTTATTTGTTTAACATAAACGTTGTATTCCCAAAAAGTGGAAAACCGATTATGAAACGGCCACACGAACAAATTACGCAGCAGTTTTTTTATATGGAGTTTTTCATTTCGCGGCCATTTCGCGAGCCGTGGATACCGTCCCTTAAGAGCGGACTCTGAAAATGTCTTATTTTGCTTTCTCCTTTCTTTAGCCGCTCTTTTTTTTATTACCTATCTTCTTTTTTTCCTCTTTCTCTCTCTTACTGATTCTCTCTGCTTTGGCTAGAATTTTGGGAAACACAAAACAGTTTCCTTCTAAAGGGTCACAGTCAGACGGATCAGTGCTGTTTTCTCAACAGAGAGGAACATGTTCTACTTTAATTTTTGCTGTCTTTGATGTGTGCAGAGTTGAGTGAAAATATGTATTGGGCTCTTATTTTACCCGTCGTAGGAACTAAATACTGAATCCTTTTGCCTTTGCCTATTTATTTATAGATTTTTTAATTGACAAACGAATTTTTAATTAATGTTTGACTAAAACTGGGTGACAAGGAGCGGAAATCGCTTAACACCACACAAATAACTGGAAAAATATTGTCCCTGGTTTGTGTGTACTCGCAGCCTTGTGGTTGGACAATTTATTAAGCACATCTGGTTGCGCTTTCTTGTAATAATTGTGTCATCAAAATAGGGGAAAAAATCTACAAAATAAATCCGCTGGTCACACTCTTTCTGGTAATATTTACAAGATTATTGTATTGTCTTGCTGGAAACAGTTGACTGTTTTATTTCAGCTGATTTGAATTTTGGTTTCAATGTGTTCTTACGGCAAGCTATAAGATACTTAGATCTTGGGAAATAATTGTGGTAAACTCATTGAGTTTTAAGCCTCTATAAGTAGATGGATTACTTACTCACTCGTTTCAAGAAACCTACAAATACAGTTAAATGATTTGGAATGAAAATAAATAAATAACTACCTAATTCTCTGTCTAATTTCTCACCTTCTTAGCACAACTCTTAGTAACTTTTTAACCATTTCCTTTTGCTCTTATTTTTCACTTAAAAATTTCCGACTATAATAGCATTGTCCATTTTTTTGTTCCTTTTCCCAATGGCTAAACCAATTTGGGTACAAGGAGCACAAAGTATGGGATTGATGTACCTTTTACAACAGATTACTCTGAATTTAGAATGTGTTTTGCATCCGTTTTGCACACACATCCTCACAGACTGATTGGCCAGGCCCGGAGAGATAGAGTTTGTCAAATGATTCATGAATTTTTAATTGATGGCCCCGACCAAATGGTTGATGCTAGGCCAGGATGGCTGACAATGAGATTCTCCTATTCCTACACACACACACACACACTCAAACACACACGCACGAATGCCTTCCGTAAGCCTAAATGGGCAACCCGAAACACGCACAGCCAAACAATCACACAAAAGATTAAATGCCTCCCAGTCGAAAGGCTCCTCCTGTACCTGATTACTTGGGCCGTTCTCTAATATGCCATATCTCAGCATCAGTGCAAAATCAAAATTCAATTTACGCACACACACACACACATGTAGGCGAATGGATCCACTCCTTCCTCCATCTCCCTCGCCCTCTATCAATCCCGGCCAGGTGCTACGATTTCTAATCAAGAATTGATTGTGATCCCTCGATGCGGCTGTCGTTCACGTTTCAGCCATAATTATCAATGACTTTTGAATGTCAAATGTGAGTAAATGTCGTTGACACTGCCATTGGCACCCCATTTATGTAGAGCACATGGGTGGGAGGGTGTGTCTGGCTGGAAATCTTTTCATTTGTCGTCGCTGTCAAAAAATTACAATATTTGATAGAGGGAACCATTCGCACATATGTAAGTAAACGACCTGCAACCTTGCGACCTTGTCTGCGTTCAGCTGCTCACCCGCTATTCCCGAGTCGCAGCACGTTTGTGTGAACGGCAGCGGCGATTAAGTGAGGCATTAAAGAAGTTTCCGATAGCAAAAGGAAATTGTTGCAGCCTAGTGAAAAATGCTTCGTTTGAATGGAATCAATCAAAATTAACAAGGGAATTGAATGGCTCACCCCAGGCACATTTTATAGCAAAAATTTAACAAACTTCACTGCATTCCCTGACTAAATCCATTTAATAGCTAAAATATTCGCCCCAAATCTTTTAGTTTCCATTACATTGATCCAGGCTATTAATTAATATGCTGCAGCTATCGTTAAAGTTGGCCATTGAAAGCTCAGTCATTTGAATATCTCTCGCATTTGAATGCAATCAGCAGAGCTGAATCTTGACCATGTATTTTTCGAGTATTTTTCTATTAGTTAAGTAAAGGAATGGCAAGCGATACACACGCATTGATTGAATTGGTGTGTGTTTAAGTTACGAATTGAAATGTTCAAGTAGCTCTCAATTCCTTTCACCGTACGTACACACAGACAAACACCCGGCAGGACGTGCGGACAAATAGCCTTTATCACTTTGAAAACCTTTGATTCATGCGAATTCCAATCAATGCCATTCATTACCCCAAAAACTAAATACGAGTAGTAAATGAAAACCCACCCTCCTTTATACTTGTGTCTGTGTGTGTTTGTACTAAGAGCTTTTCGACTGGGGCGGCTAATGCTTTAATTTATTGCCTCTTTGTGGCCATGGTACGGGTAGGAGTAGGAGTAGGAGTAGCAGAAATAGCAACAGCTCGAGCGTGAAAAGGATGCTTTTGGCTTTGATCAACGTTTTGTTAGGCAACCAACATGAATTTGTAGCGATAATACATTTAACTACAAATAGGTATGAGCATTTTTTGACACGCGATTCACACTCAATTCTCTTTAAAACAGTTTAAGATACAATTTCATTGCCTACTTACAAGGGCAAGTTTTTGATTTAAAGGAAAATTCTCTTTGGTTTCCTTTAAACTTATTTCTTATATTCCTCTTTGGTTTTATGGTAATGCTAGCAAACAGCTGAGAAAAACTTTAAAATATGATCAACCACAGCTGCGACTACTGCACCTTTCTTTCATAACTTGGACAAAATACGTGTTTTATAAAATTGTCATCTTTTTCTTTTTCCTATGACGAAACGGTCATTAACGTATCAGAAGGACTCTTGTTTTTCCAGCAGGCAACTCACGTGTAGTCTTTGGAAATATTTTAAAATAGCCGCCATGATGTGAATGTAGTAAAATACAAACACGATATTCTAACTTCAAAACATGTTATAAATCTTACTTTAAAATCCCAACTAGAAGATATAAACAAATGGCAAACTCGATATACAAATAACTACAGAAAAGGAATTAATGAAAAAACTACAAAATAAGTTATTTTAGGAGTAACAGTAAGTTGTAAATACTTTAGAATTAGGGTTTCTGAATTACCAAAAAATGAATTTTTTTTATCTTAAAACAATTTAGTATATGAAGTACTTTTGAGAAATAGCATAGATGGGCACACTGTATAAATTGGATCTTAACGAGAGTGGAGTATACAGAGTATGGAAAACCCTTGTAGAGCAGAGTTCCCTAGCCATAGCCCCTGGGGTACGGACATATAGAGAAAGACTCAGTCACATATTCGCGCTCTCCTCTTGGGGCAGCCTGGTGTAGCGGCAAACCGTAGAGAGACATTGTGAATATGGAAGCCGAAGTAATTGCTCAATATAATACCGTGTCAATAGTGTGCAAACAAAAAAGCGAAAACCCTAAAAAAACCTCTTTTATAAAGCAGTTGCTATGCAAATCACCCTCGATTACAAACCAGGTTTGGAGTTAAACCGAAAAACCCTTTTTTATACTCGTAACGATGTTTTTGATGTAAAACATCTTTAATTTCGGTACGGAAGATTTTAGTAGGAATAAAATTTGATTTCCGCGTCACGTGACGCTGGGGAAAGAGGGGGTGAAAGAGGACAGAAGAAGGGGGGAAAGACGGTGTAAAAAAGAGGGTGGGAAAAGGGGGAAAGAGGGGACGAAAGTGGTGGTGAAAGAGGTGATGAAAGAGGTTTTAAAAGAGGTGATGAAAAAGGTGATGAAAGAATTGATGAAAAAGGTGATGTATGAGTTGATGAAAGAGGCGATGAAAGAATTTATGAAAAAGGCGATGAAAACGGTGATGAAAGGGGTAATGAAAGAGGTGATGAAAGAGCTTATGAAAGAATTAATGAAAAAGGTGATGAAAGAGGTGATGACAGAGACGATAAAAGAGGTGATACAATAAATGATGAAACAATTAATGAAAATGTGATGAGCTATGAAAGAGGTGATGAAAGACGTGATGAAAAAGGTGATGATTGATGATAAGGATGATGAAAGAGGTGATGCAAGAGGTGATGCAAGAGGTGATGCGAGAGGTTATGAAAGATCAGTGACTACAGAGTGACTAAACAGTGACTAAAGAGTGATTAAACAGTGACTAGCATCAGGTTTCAAATCCGTGACTTTTTAGGGGTTAACAACCACTTTTTTTTTTATATTTTAGGTTGGGATTTTTTTTTATGCATGAGGTTAATTATATAAAAAGAGAAAAAAAAAATTGTAGAAAAAACAGGAATATTTTATTTTTTACTTCATCAAATTTTCTGTTTGTTTATTGCGGACAGCTGTGTGCTATAGATAACAATTCACAATCAATCAATTCCAACAAACTATTTTTACGATATATTCACATTTAACACAGTCCCCAAAGTTAGCAATCATGATTGCACATCACGCTGGTTCACCAGCACAATCTAACTAAAAATATCGATTTATTGTCATCGATTTGTGCTGGTGAACGCGCTCAATGTATTCTTGTCGCACTGACAAATGTTGAATACGGTCACACTAACGTTAGCAGAGAACAGCATATCGGATTGCTTTGCTTGCAGGTCCAAATGTCAAGCAGGTTTCGGGATGCCCCCTAGGGATGTCGAAATATCGATATCGAATACTTGTTGAATATATTTTTAGTGTGTATTTTTGTTAGTTTCGGCCACAAAAAGAGAGGATATTCTGAAGCGTTATACTGATATGCTAATATCCAAGAGATATCCAGAGAAGAAACCCTACATAAACAAACAAATGGATAACCTTGCTTTTTGTCCAAAAACACAAAAAAATGGATTCAATAAAATATCACACACACAAAGTTATTCAGGACTGTCGATACTTACGGACAACGGACTGACGCGACACACATGTATCAACTCAGCCTCACGCTGATCAAGCCATATAATTTATGTGGTCGAGCAGCTGTTCCAGGGTATAAAAATATCAAGAACCTGACACCTTCCCTTTTTGTCCAAAACCCAAAAAGAGTATCTTAAAATATCGAAACTTTATAATTTGGACAACCTAATCCCAACGTGATAAGCTGTTCCTATCGATTACACAGCCTTTTAACGGAAAAAGTATAAATGTTGTGACAGTGACTTCATCATCCGTGACAGTGAATTGATCATCCGATGCGAATGATTAACGAAATGAACAATTGAATGAGGAAATAAAAAAAAGGAATGAGGTCATTTAGATCATGTTGAAAATGACCTCTAGAATGTGCCAGTAGAAGAAGGGTATAAGTGGAGATTTACTTCATGAAGTTTTTCGAAAAAGCTTTCGTTTTTTGAAAGATTAGGAGAAGGGTAAGCGACACCAATATACTTCTTCCCTAAAAGCAAAAGCGTATTTGAATAACTTGATGAAGTTTGTTTCAACGTCGTAACATAATGAAGCAAACCTTATGAAGTTTTCATAGTAGGCTTCAAGCGAACTCTACTTGATTTGATGAACAAAACATGTAGAATCACACTTGAATGGCGCCTATTGAGAAAACTTCATAAAGTTTGCTTCATAGTGTCCAATAATTTTAGCTAAAATTTGTTCCACCTTAGTAGGTAGCAGTTGAAAGGCTGTTGCCCCAACTAAGTGAGGCAGCAGCAACACAGCAGCATTCGTGTCGATGTGGAATCACCATTCGTTCTGCTTAATACAGGATTCTTTATCTTTTCTTCTGGTGTCAAGCATTTTCTGTCCTCCACGTTTGTTTGCTAAAAAATGAGCGAGCTTTTGGTAAATAAAAAGCTCACAAAGCTCTCTCTCTCCCCCACTCTCAGCATTTGCTGAGTTTGCATAGCTTTTGTGAACTCATGACGCTGAGCTGCTGCTGCCTCGTTTCAAAACTGCGCATTAATAATGTAAAAAATTCGTAATTTTCTTTCTTGTACTCTACCTTGCGAAGGAACATTTCGTTGCACTGCTTGGCCGTGCTGCGCCAATGTCGATGCCGGTAACGCGAGTTGCCCAACTTGAGTGTACCATGCAAATCGGCTGCCTCTTCCACAATCCGCCTTATGCACTGATACCTCAAGCGATTGCAACGATGTATGGGCTGCAGGGCCACCACACCATGTTCGGGCTCGGATTCGGCACCGGAACGCACTTGATCCTCATCATCATCCACCCAGGCACTGAGTACACCTTCCACAAAATTATAAAGCATTTGTATGTTGGCCTTCATGGGCGCCGAACCGGACGGTGGTGCCTGCTCCGGTTTGATCAGCTTACGATTCTGGCAGACTTCTCTCAGTAAATTCTCGCCAAAGTGCACGGTTTTGTGGCGACGTCGGCGGGAATTTAGGGAGGCCGCCGAGGCGGATTTCATCAGTTTGCCATTGGCATGATGATGGACATAGGCAGGCATTAGCGGTTGTACCAGAGTGGTGGTCGGCTCCAGCCAGGCCAGACCCGAAGTGGAGGTGGCCGAGTCTCCCCTCTGCAAAGTGTTGGGCTGGGAGTTACTTCGATAGTGCTGATGGTGTTGCTGGTGTCGCGGCGGCGATGGCAGTGGCTGCATCTCGAGATCCAAGGGCGCTGGCTCGATGTCATCTAAAGTGGTTGGTGGCTGGGCCAACTGGGTGCGCAGCCGATTGAAGTCGGCGGCACAGCGAGGCAGTGAATTGCATTTGGCGGCATTCAGACATTTGCGATTCTGGCAGCTGAGCAGAGGAGCGCACGAGCGGCAGTCGTGGCAGATGATCAGGCGACGTTCGGGCGCTGACAGCAGCGGCGGCGGAGGTGGTGGTGGTGGCGTGATGGTGGTCGAGGGCGTTGTGGGAGCATCGGAACCGGCGCCCATTAAGTGTGCGGGCACCGCATGCAATTGGACCTGGGCCAGCTGCTGATGACGTGCCAGATTCACCGATGAAACGGACGAGGTGAGGCAGCGGGTCGAGGAGGGAGCCTGGCATTCCTGATAACGGCAGTGTGGATCAGTGCAAATGGGTAGCAAAGGACACGAGGGGTCGGTGCAGGGCGTGGGCGAGGGTGAGCGTGGGGCACGCTCTGCACTGGAGGATTTGCGTTTGCTGGTACCGGCACGTTGGGCGGACATGTCGGAGACAGTGGCCGAACGTTGGGTTTGATGGCGACGCGAGCGTTCTCGCTTAGAGTGGAGTTCCTTGTGGTGTGTGGGCTTGGGTACATACTGATAGCGTTCTTTGTGAGGTTTGGCATACAGTCGTTCCAGGTGTGCGCTGGAGGGAGCACTGAGCGGGGGTGGAGGAGGTCCGGCACTGGCCACCACTTCGCTGGCCGAGTGACGCAGTTTACGCTCCCGGGAACGCTCTTCCCGGCGCTGGCACAAGGGGATGGGCACAGCATAGCCACTGGGCACTGGCGGAGGTTGTTTGCCCAGCGATTGGAGTTTGTTCAGGGGATAGGCTATCCAGTCTAAAGCTAGTTGCTCCTCCTCACTGGCTACACCACTGTGACCCAGTGAGTGACGTTTGCGATGTGTTGTGGTAGTTAAATGCTCTTGGGCCACAGCCTCTTCCTGGGAATTGGAACGGGGGGCGGCATCACCACCACTGCCATTGCGACGATGATGTGAGCGACGTGTTTTACCGCCTCCTCCTGCACCTGCAGCTGCACCAGCGGCTGCTGCCGTTTGCATTTTGGTCAGCCATTCCACTATGTCCGTCTTGAGCAGCGAGAACTCACAGGGACCGGAACTCTGCCGGGACAGGGGTTTCTTTAAAAGCTCCGCCAAGGCCTTGGCATAGGCTGAAGAGCTACTCGTTACTCCCTTGGCTGCCGCATCTGAGGGTAGACGTTCGCGTTTCTTGGGCAAATGCTCTAGCAACCATTCGGGTAGCTCATCCTTTAGCACCGTTATTTCACTGGGACCCGAGGAGGTTCTCACTGGCTGAGCCGAGGCGGCTGATTTCTGTAGCTTTAGCCACTCCATGGTCTCTTCTCTTACTTGTCCTCCCTCCGCTGAGCGTGCCGAGTGACGTTGCTGGGCCTTCCGATCGAACCACTCCAGCTGTTCGGGTGCCTGACGCAAAGCACTCTTCGGCATGGTAGCCACTTCTTCGGCACTCTTTTGCCTACGTGGTGGCAATTGTGGCTTCTGCTCCAGCCTGACCTGATGGTGACTGACCGGCGGTTCGGTTAGTCTCACGGAACCCTTACGGCGTATACATTTCTGCTCCATTGTCTCCTCATCGCGTGCACGCACCCGCCTTGTGATCTCGAATATGTCACCATTGATCTGATGATAGAACTTCTCCACCTCCACGCCACGATCGAATTCCTCTTTGGCTGTGGGTAGTTTCACCGAGCGTGAAGGTGGACGTGGTGGCTCCTCCAGGGACTTTTTCTTCTCATCACTCTCATCCGAGGAGGCAGTAAGTAAAGCACCTGCTCCGCCACCATCTACCACCCAACTGATGGAACGTTCGGAGGTGACGGGTGGCGGAGCATTTGTATCTCCCTTTTTCTGTGTCTGTAGTAGACGATCCAGCGATCCATGATGGGTTTTAATGGTTGGCCCTAGCGTTCCTTCGCCCAAGGATTGCAAACGACACTGGGCATTGCAGATGCACACACCCGTGCCCCGTTTTTTGCTACCAAAACGAAACAACTGACTGGCTAGCTGGGACACATTCTCGCCCAGACCCAGGCCGCCGCCACCACCTCCACCTCCTCCCGCATCCCTTCCCGAGGCCGTTGTTGCTGATGTCAGGCGTCCTGGATGCGTAACGGGTGTAATGTCGACAATCACGCAACAGCAATGCAGCGAGAAGGTCTTCTTGGGATCACCGTCGCTGCCGCTGCCACCGTTTCCAGTTTCCCCGCTGACCGCTCCGATCGACGATGACGAGTTTTGGTGGTTGTCGCTAAGTTCGCGCTCGTTGCTCGATTTTGCTGGTTGGGCGGCCAGAATGAATCACAGGAGCAGCAACAACCGGGGGGCTGGAACGGGATCTTCAAGTACACTCCTCCTGATAATGGTGGTCTCTGTGAATGTGGTTGTTTAAGCTTCGTTTTCGTTGTTGCCATGCATTGGCCTTGTTTATTTATTGACGCACTTTGGTATTTAATTTTGTGTGATTATTATTATTATTCATTTGATTAATTAAACTAAAAGCTCATTTGCAGTTTGGGTTTGGTTTTTGGCGCAGTCATTTATTATGGCGAGCTGGGGGGACAGAGTATCCTTCCACACACACATAGGCAAACGTACGTACACGCACGACGCACACTTTATCTATAATTAATTATTTTTACTTGTTGCGAGCGACAAAAATGAATTCGTTTTGTGTTTATCTGTGTTGTCTGTTTTGTGTTGTGTTGTAGCTATATAAGCGAGGGTTGGTCTAAAAATAGACCATTCGAGATAATTACTACTTGGAATGAAAAAAATCGAAGGCTAAACTGTTTTGGGTATAAATAAAAGTGGAAAGAAGCTCGTCTTAGACCCGGGGGTCCCAGTTCAATTTTCTATTTTCATTTTTTTAAAGCAAAAGAGGTGCACATAAAAGCAGGGAAATTCTGGAGAAGGTTGGAGGAGGAAGATCTCGGACCAGATCCTTTACTTATCGAAACTAAGATTTAGGCTCAACGCTGGATTCATGGATTCTTACATTGTTGAGACATTTTTTGGTAAAAATAAGAAGCCATTTTTGTTTTGAGAAGGAAGCGTCCAGCTTAGGAAGCTATTACAAACTTTAATCAATACCCGAATGGACCTAGTTCGTTTAAGTTATCATGGATGGACTTTGAAATGGAAAGCTAGCCTCACCTCAGCCTTTAGCCTTTATATACATTAGAGCCCTCGATAAGCGAGAAAGCTGATTTCAACGAAGGGCCTGGGAATCATTCCCTGGGTATGAACATTTTTAAGGTCTTGGACACAATGTAAAAAGCTGAGTTTCAACTGGCAAAGAGGCTCTAAAGTTTTTGGGAATCATTCATACGCAATGTTGCCTATTTTCAAATATTTGTTTTATATATAAATAGTCGGCGTTCATTTAATTTAAATTTACTTGGAACTCCAAAAACAATACAAAGAGAGCTAATTAATAGCACAAAATAATTTATTTGATTTGTTTTTTTTATATATGGGCATTTCCATGATGTCGAACGGGACCGTCAAAAACATTTAAAGTAAGAAAAAAGTCAATATAAAGCGAATTCTATTAACTTTATAGTAACTCCTTATTAGCCGCATAATTGGAGCCAACAGAAGTGGTTTCTTTAGGCAACAATTCTAATGTCGATTTCAGCCAATCCTGAGACAATATTTCAATGTGACTAGTTTTAGAATGTTGTGCATTTATGTCTATTTAATTTTTTTCAAAATGTAGTCTTAAGCATTGTTGCCGGACTGTTGCACGGGACATTTTTTCTATCATTATGTTTAAGTGTTTTCTGTTTTAATGCAAAGCAAAAACGTACAGTAAATTGCAATCACATAGTTTCTAATGTTTTCTTACGCATTCTTTTTTAACCGTTCGAACCCTCAGAAGGATTTTAGATAGCAAAAGTAAATTGCAATCTATTCGCCCTTTTTTAAAAAAAAATGAAAGGTCAATATTAATGGCCAAATGAGAAAAACTGCGCTGCAAGCAAATATTTTCAAATGGGTTATGAATAATGGTAAGATGGGTATACATTAGTTTAATTTGATTGTTTCCCTAAGAAAATTTGAAAATATAATAAAATATAGCGTAAAAAGTGATTAGCTTTTAATTTTATGGTCTCGGTGGACCTTTCGGTGGAAATGCTTATATGCGTTATGAAATTAGCCAACTGTTTATTTTTGTCCACAAAAAGTAATTAATATTTTGGATATAAATCACACTATTCCAAAGGTACAAAGAGTCTAGGAGTTTGTGCAGATAAATGCAACAGCCAGAAAAACATCTTCGACTCTTTAAAGTATATAAATGCGTGATCAGCATCAACAGCCGAGCACTAAAAAAAGTGTGTTATAATTAAAATATGGTCAAAAGGCCAAACAAAGAGGCTGTAACCTCGTCTGCCATATTTTTAATAAACGTGGTTGCCTTTTTGAATTTGAAAAGATGAAAAGGATTGAAATGTACCAAAGATTTCATTGTAACAAAACATTATTTAGTGAGTAAATTTGAGTAAATTGTTACTATATCTTACGTCCCTGTCGAGCCTATTTAAAATAATGTAATGTAAAATTGGCTATACAGTCCAAGGGGGCCAAGCCCAGCTTCTCTCAATCTCTTGGCTGTGTGCTTATAATTTTTCACACATGAGAAAGGAATCCTACAATTCAACGCCGAATCCAGACGGAAAAGTTTGAGAATTTGCTTTTAATGGCTAGTGACTTCACAGCTGGCGCCAATAGCTAGTGAAGGTGACCGGATGTGTAAAAGCTATTTTCTAAAGAAAGAAAAAAACTTTTTTATTAGATGTTCCGAGGCGGGATCGAACCCACGACCTCACGCCCAGCAGTCCACCACACTAACCGCTGGGCCAATATAAACTTTTGGAATGCTGAGACCTACTATTTACTCTTTTGCCGTTTTGAGCTCCGCTCTAATGTATAATAATATAAGGATTAGTTTTCTCATTTAACAATTTGATTTATCTTCAATTTCCTTCCCGAAATTTGTCATATGACGAGTTTGCATTTGATTTCTGAATAAACTGACTAATGTTTCAATGTATCGGAAGGTTAACAATTTAGAACAGCTGCACCAAAATTATGGAATTAATCTAATGAATAATGTAGGAGCAGAAAAAACAGTACATCTTAGCGTATCGCGATTTGTCCACAAAAGACATTTTTAAACCAAATTTGAATCTCGCCGATGGAAGCACAAAGAAAACATGACGTATAAGAGATTTATATAGATCTTATACGCATTTTACATTGAAGCCCCAACGAGTTCGCTAAGCAAAGGGGGAGCCTAAGGGCATTGATTTCAAATATCGAAGCATTAATTTGTTAAAAATCAACACAAAATTATTTATTTATTTCTTTTAGAATATTTATATGGGTATTTCCATGATGTCGCACGCGACAATCGTACGCATTAAAGTGGAATTAAAGTCAAATTAAAATATTTAATTTTTCTTCTGTTACTTTAACTTATAGCACTCTCGAAGCACTTTATTTAGTGGTAAAGTAGAGAGCACACCTACAGCTGGTTCCAAGATAAAGCCAATTTAAAAGCGATTCGCACGCGACAAAAAATGGAAGTGGTGTTTTTGGCAATCTGTATAAAAGCAAAACTTAGCGAAATCTGTGAAAACTAAATGGTGCGACTAATTTTAAAATGTTGTTGAACAACTTTACTATATATAAGTATTTATTTGATCGAAAAATATTCTTTAATTTTTTTATTTCAAAACAAAATAGGATTCGCTAACATTGCGAACGCGACACGTTTTTCCATCATTATATTTATGTTGTTTTTGTTACAATGCGATGCAAAAACTTACAGTTAATTGCAATCACAATGTTTGTCATGGTTTCTTATACATTCTTTTTTAACTATATGTTGCCTCAGAAAGATTTTTAATAACAAAATTAAAGGCATAAGAAAGGCATTTTTATCAAAAAAAAAAAAGCAAAATTAATGTCAAAATGGGCTATTGAAACGGAATATCTTCAAATGGATTATAGGTGAATGTAATATTTGCTTACATAAGTTCAATTTAATTGTTCCCTATAAAGATTCAATCAAATCAAGTGTTTTTAATCACTTTTAATTTTTTGGTCCAGGTGGACCTCTTAGTGGAAATGCCCATATATATTTATTTATTTTCGATAGATGCTACATGTCAGATAAATTTAGAATCTACTCTGTAATTTGTTATTGTGACATAGGGCTATCAAGAAGATAAGCAATGGGTCCTCAGGGAATGAACTAAAAGACTGCTGAAGATGGGACCGGGAGGTTCCTGAAACAGCTGTACAGTCGATCAGTCTCTTCGCGGTATTGTATGTTCCTGTTTTTAAAGATATGTGAAAACATAACACGGCCTCAAGTTTGATTATCATAAAGGTAGTTAAAACAGTCACATCTTATATATGGATAGATTTAATAATACATTCTATTAAATTCAGGGTTCCTTTTGGTTCTTTGTGCTGGTTTCAATTTTTGCAAAAGTTAGGAAACAATGTGATGTTGCCGGTTCTTGACCTCGACCTTACAATTAGAAAGATCGCTAACCAACAACTTTAACAAGTAAGAAACTTTATAAAGTCAAGGCTCTAGACCTGAGCTAACTTTTGTTTCGAATGTGCAAGAACAACGATTTAGAGTAAGAGAAAGATCGGGTTCAGGTTGAGCTTTTCATACATTAAGAAAGTTTGCTTCAGTCTGGTTCGGTTTTGCAGTTTTGTACAAATACAAATAACTTTGAATCGAGTGCATAAGACTTCTTTCGCTGTCAATTGTAGATCGCTAAGAACCAATATTTCCTAAACACAGCTTAGACTTCTATCCAGACTTGAGAAACTGGACTGCTGCTTCAAGTAAAAATTATTTTATGATTGATTCTTCATTCCGTTCTATAATCTATTTATAATCTGGACTTGGATTCGCCAAACCCTAACCGACAACTGACCCAACATAAGTTCATTCACCACATCTCCGGTTCAACTGATTAAGTTTAAAGGGACAGCAGTCTAAATGCGAAATAGCATCCTTACAATCTCAGCCCTTACCTACTTGCAAAATCAAAATTAATATTGTGGGTCAAATGCTTTGAAAACTTTTTGGAATTAACTTCAAATGAATATTTATTACACTTTTCATTTGCTCTTCAGGTAATCAGGCGAGCCACCCTCGTTTGTGCTTTTAATTTAATTATATTTGTTTGCCCGCGTTTACAAATTACAAAAGCAATGTTTTATGAAAATTTTTAACTGCATAACTACATTTAACTAATTAAAAGATTTATTTTGTACTTTTGAAACGCTGGCGTATAACCTTCAATTCGTTAATTTTGTACTTTTTTTTTTGGGCCCCGCCTTTGTTAAGGTTTTGGCTTAAGGACACTGAAATCTGTCTGGGTGTTGGCTCTTTAATTAGCCTGTAGTAACTAAATTTCTTTTTCTTTTTTTCAAATTTTTTACCCGCTTTCTTTGTTGTTATTTTACAGCGGGTGTAAAAAAGTTTTTGCGACTTGTGCACAAATATTTTGTTTGTTATATTGCTGGCATAAATTTGCTGGCTATCTACACACTCACGCTCTCACACACACACGTACATAGATCAAGATGTGCATATATTTATAAGCGCATACATAAATACTTTTTGGGCTGGCAGCAAATGCATAAATTTCATGTCTTGTTTCCTCCTGGTCCTCCTCCTTCTTCTTCATCTACTAGTTACTCGGCCATGTTTGTGTTTATGCAAAGCACAAGCAGTGTGCAAAAAGTTTTTCGCCTGCTGCCAAAAGTTTGCTTGTTAAGTGAAAGGATTATATGATCCACTGTTTTTTTAACCCTCCCCCCCCCCCCCCCCACCCCCTATGTACTACTGGCCCATCGAAAAGCAAAAACTTTAAAAACACAACAAAAAAAACTGGAACTTTTCTTATTTTTATGTTATGCTTATGCCAGTTTCAGTTTGTTGTTCCAGCACCTAAGAAGAAATCCTGCACAACACAACTTTTGCCACAAACTTGAGTTGTGTTGATAGTTTTTATAGCCTACTTTTGGCTCTCCAGCATGCACACACTCACACACACACACACACACAGAGAGAGAGTTGCGAATTAGTGTGTCTTAGAACAAAACTTGGGCCCCAGCTTGCCCCGTTTAGATTAGAGTCTTCGATAAGTTAAAGTTTGCCACATTTGCCATGTGTTTAGTTGGCAACTGTGTGCGTGTGTGAAAATGGGTAGCAAGCTCAACTAGTTGGGGGGCACTGAGCTGCCACTTGAAAAAGGTGCTTGGGTAGCATTTGTTTAGCGATTTTCGCTTGATTCAACCAATAAAGTTAATTTCTTGCTGCTGCCACGAAAAACGAAACTTTTTCCCTTCGTGTCTTATTAAATGACATTTTTATATCGTTTCGATTGTTTTGTGTGCCACGGCGGAAGTAAAAGTTGCTAAATTGCAGTGAGTGGGGGCCTATCTTAAAACTGGAATAAGCATTAGAAAAGTGTCTAATGCTTTGATAAGTGGGAGCAAGGAGTTTAACTTTTGTCGATACCAAGTACAAAGTTGAAGTTTAGTTTATTTTTAAGTTGGAAAAGTTTGGTCCAAATTTTATGAGTTTTCTTAAGCTTTGTAATTCACTAGAAATAGTTTTAACATATTAAAATTTACGCACACGTTTTTAAAAGAAAAGCAGGCGAAATATAATATAAACTTTAAAAGGAAAGGAGGGTCATGAAACGGCAACCTGCTCAACTTTTAATAGTCGTAGCTGTGCCAGGATAAGTTTATGACTCCGAGTTGACTAGAACTAGGTTATATCACATATCAAGCTATAACTTTTAACCGTACTCCACTCCAGTATTTGAGTTTCTTTGAAACTTTTTATTTGCAATAAGTTTGATAGCTTCGTATTCTGCACAAAAACGATTTTAGGAAAAGCATTTTAATTAACGAAAAATTGTTTTTTCAATTATGCATTTGTACACCAAAAGGCATTAAAAACCTTTTTAAAACAAGCAAAAATCTACCAACAAAATAATATTCAGTTAGAAATATTATGATTGATGGATTAGAAACTAAGTTTCACTTGTTTTTTTTTTTGTTCTTTTATGTGCTAACCTTTAGTTCTAAGCACCTGCTTCATAACTGAAGACGATTTTTGGCTGTGCGAAATAACTTAAGGCAACTTTTACCCTTTTAGTATGACATTATTTAATCTTTGATTTATTCTTTAAATTTTTCTTTTAAACTGTACTATCTTAACTAAACTATTTCAAACAATTTGACGATTTTTTTAGCGAAGATATACCATTTGGAAATTTGTGCAAATGGAGCTTGATCAGCCTAAATTAATGTTAAGCATTTTGCGAAAAATGGCTGGGTTTCCACTCCTTTACGCCTGAGGACAGGGGCAGCTTTGCTGTCATGTTTTCAGTGTGAATAGCTTGTCAGTTAACATAGACGAATCTTGAAAAAAAATGTCGAAAAATGCTTTTGTAGTGAATTCTGGGTTTCAGCTATATCTAGGATGGTTTTTTAGCTCATCCTATATCAACATTATAATAAATTTTGTCTTTTATTGGGAGGTGTTGGTTTGGTTTTGTATACCTTGTTCCTTGCACTCCTTTGACAACAACATCAAATGTCTGGTGTTAATTTCAAAACGATAATTTTTATAGCCACATCTTTTCTATTTACTAAATATTATTAGCACAGTCGTCAATCTAAAAAAAGAGCAAAAACTTAAGGTTTCCGTTAGAGTCTTAGTTCTTGACTTATTGGATTGCTAAGTCGTGTTCAGCCCTTTTTCACGTGGATGGTAAATTTCTTCTACGTTAATCACGAAGTCGTTAATTTTTCCAAGTGAGGCGCCGATTCAGTAATAATTTTTAATGTGTTAAACATATTTATAATGTAACATTTCGTATTTTCACGTCAACTTGGTCATCAAGTAATCTATTTGAAAATTAAATTAAAATTTTAACTGTGTGAACACACTTTTGGGTGATTATTTTAAAATTTGTTCTATTTTTGACATGCCTCAACGAGATTTGAACCCAGGTCTATTGTAACTCTAAAGTATCTTTTCTACAATATAACTAATTGTTTATCAACACTGAAAATTATATTTAAACAGTCAATCTTAAGACCCGGGTCGGGGCTGGAGATGTGAGTTTATATCTTGGCAGTACCTTTTGTTGTTGGAGATTTAATTTTGAAACAGATTACTTGATAATGTTGCCTTTACACTTGTCATATGGGCATTTCCACAGAAAGGTCAAGCAAAAACCCAAAGCATCTATTCCTTTCAGTTTTTTGTGTGTTTTTAATGATTATGCAAAAGGCTACATGTAAAAATTTATGAAAAGCATCAGAAGAGAAAGGCTTGTCACGTAACGTGTGTGTCACGTTGCGTATCATAATGAGTCAAATATAAAAAAGCAACATTTATTTTTCAGCGAATCAGCTATTAATATATAGTTACATCATTGCAGATCATGTGGCAATAAAAAACTCAAACGCATTCTGCAGACATTTGCCTTTTGTGATAGTCGGCAAAACTCACTTCTGTATTCTGTCACGTTGCTTATGTCTTTTTGTCTGCCTTTATCTTGGGACCTTACTGTCTACAACTCCCAGCTATTACACTAAATACAGTGCTACTAAAGTCTTTCCAAAAACTAATATGCGGAAATTTATTATACAATTATTCTTTGTTTTTCTTCATTATAAAGGCTAAAATAACACTGTGCAACAGTCAAAAAACTTCCATGAACCACTATGCGGAATCGATAGTGCTACCCGAACGGAGAAAATCCCTATCAGGGTTTGGCTAGATTGGAAGCACTTTTTTTTATGGACCCTCAAAGTTTTTGAAATTGGGTGTGCCAACCAAAAAAAGGTGTCATTAGTTTTGGGCAAACAGCTCATTCAGTTTTAGTGATAGCTGCAACTGTCTTCGGCAAAGTTGTAGCTGACAGTCCGCAGAATAAATTCTTCATACAAAGACTTTTAAAAATTCATGTTTTCCGGTAGTATTTCTTAAAAAACTTTTTTCAAAAACTTATTTTTTACTTTTTCGAGTATAACTTTTAAAAAATCAGAATTTTTCGCATACTTTCTTTGGCAAAAAGTAGCTTTTGAGATACCAAATAACTCTGATGAACAAAGTTTTACAATCTGAACACTTCTACATTCTCCAAAACGGCCCAAAATGTGAGAATTTCCAAAAAATTGACTTTTTTGTTGTCATTGTTTATTAGATACTCAAGTTTTTCACCAAAATAGCAGCCAATTAAGTTTTTTTGAGCTTTTAGAGCAAAACATTACTCATTTTACTTGTTGTTATCCATAATTTAAGAAAAAATGATTTTTTTTTGAAAATTTTTTTTGAAATTTTTTGTTCGATTATAATCGAACAATTTGTGGAAATGCCCATATATCTCTTAATAATCGGTTGACAAAATTCCCCTAAATTGAACACCTAAATCACCTAAATCAGCCCTGATTTGGAAGGGCAGGTACTGAAATCATGGCTGCCTTTACATGCATTTCAGGCATGAATTTGACACCACAGGGCCTACTACGTCGTGACCTTCTCATCTTTCAGGCTTGATTTCAGGAATGATTTCAGTACTAAAAATCATGGGTAATACTGAAAACAGTACTGAAATCAGTCATGAGTTGGAGCAATTCATACTTCTCAGGTCTGATTCATACTGACAAATTCAGTAATGAGTCGTTGAACTGCAGGGATATTTTCCTCGTATTTCATTAAATAATTCTTTACTTTCTAAATATTTAAAGATGATTTATTTGCTATCGTCAGAGAGTCTGTTTAGAACAAGTGTAAGAGCAGCTTAAGTTGACGTGAAACCCTAAAGCAAATCAAATATTTCTAAATATTTAGCAAATATTGGCTATATGATGAAATAGAACAGGTTCTATAATAGAATAATAGCAGCTTAATCATATTTTGAAATGAACCTTTTTCGCAAAACTAGAAGGTTTGGTTTGAATTCAGTTTCGGGAGGTCATTAATTTACAAAGCTCAGCTGTTTTTGTGTCACATTCAGACAGCATTTTATGAAATTTCTGATCACAGACATTTACGAGTTCTAAGGCTGATTAAAATATTCATATATGCCCTCATTTTCTGTTCGTTTCTCTTCATGAAGAGTCTTTTATATCCAGTTATTCTGATCAGTTTCGAAGTTTTTAATGAATCAATCCACAGGCAAATGCCTGAGTCATCGCACATGAAACTAATCTCTTTTTCATTATCAAAAGGTCTCGAAAAAACTCGCCAAGGTGATTCTTGTTTAAATGATCTTCCAGATGTTGAGTCGGATGTACCATGAATCGACTCACATATGAACAACGCATCGAAATAATTAAATTTTATTATCAAAATTCGTGGAATGTGAAAAATCTGCAAATTTTCTTCAGCGATAAAGCTAATTTCTGGTTAAATGAATACGTAAAGGTGTGAGAAGCAAACAGAAGCATTGCAAGAACAGATAATGCATCCTGAAAA